>JAAFCF010005748.1:13375677-13547969 GCA_013389785.1 Helicorthomorpha holstii | reverse complement strand
TTTAGAAATTTTTTTAGTACATTTAGCAACTCTTTTAGTACATTTAGCAACTCTTTTGGTACATTTAGCAACTCTTTTGGTACATTTAGCAACATTTTTAGAACACTTTGCAACTCTTTTAGGACACTTTGCAACTCTTTTAGAACACTTTGCAACTTTTTCAGTGCATTTTCCAATCTCTTTAGTACATTTTGCGACCTTTTTTAGTACATTTTGCAACATTTTTTTTTGAACTTTTTGCAACATTTTTTAGTACATTTTGCAACATTTTTTAGTACATTTTGCCACCTTTTTTAGTACATTTTGCCACCTTTTTTTTACATTTGTCACTTTAAAATAAAGTTTTTGAAATAAGTTTTAAAAAAGCAAATTTCTACCTGTTTCGTAAAATTATTGCTTTTTGATTTCCTTATTTAATTTATGTAAATTCAAATACTGTACATGAAATAAAATGCTCAAGTTATGGTATATTGTTTAATGTTAAGTTTTCATAAACTTGATGGTTTTAGTTTGGCTAGCTTGCAAAATGATATGCTCAAAAGTTGCAACATGTGGGAAAATGTCTAACTCACACACAAATACAGTACATGGAACTAATTACGATATGTAAAACTTTTCCTTGCACAATTAAGTTCATGCTAAGTTACAATTTGTCATACCAATTAGTATTCAACGACAACGTTTGTCTGATAGTTTTTACAACCCAAAAAATAATTTTATTCCCTTAAATCTTATTTGTCTATATTTGGACTTCTCTTTTTAGTTTATGTAAAATAAAAAAATATTTTTATAGCTTGTTTTTAATGCTTTGTTTTGATTACAATCTTCTTCACTGTCAACATGTTAAACAACAAAAATTACGAACAACTATAAATCACCATACAACGTTTAAAATAACATTTCTCAGTATCGCATTTCTAATCTAATTTTTATTTTTACATTTTAAACGGCCAAACTACATTTTGGACTTCAAAACACTGTCTTTTTTTGCACAGTAATTAAATACACGGAGTTGACAGTTTGTTGCATTTTTTGTACCACTTAGCCAAAAACAAAACAAAAAAAAAAAAACACAGTGTGCTCAATAATTTGACATAGCCGTGTAAATAATTTTACATAAATTTTTTGTTGACAACTTTTAGCATAACCGTTCTGATAAAGCACTAAAATATAAACGAAATATTTAAATTTAAAATGAAGCGTTAACATTTGAATTATTATCTGTTTGTATTGTATTTTGATAACTTGTTGATGTTTCTGCGTTAATTAGTGCTGTTTGTATAAATTAAATATTTAAAATTGCTGAAAAATATATGAATATTTCAAAAGTTTATAAAGTTCATGTGGAAATAATTCAAGTGTAAGTTATAAATAACAGCATTTAACTCGCCCATGTGTTGTGTGGATTGCAAGATGAATTCAATTTTGCATTTATAATATTAAATAATGTTTCTGCGTAAAATTCTCTCAGGGAGTCTTCTTTCTACGAAATCAAATGAATTTTATATAAATAAATAATTTGGTGGTTGATGTTGCTTTTAAATTTATTACATTTTAAAATTTTAATTATGTGCTGTGAATTTTTAATAATAAATTCAAATTTGCTTATCTGAACATTTTACAGTTCAAATAAAGAAGAGAAAAAGCGTTTTTGTTGAGTAAAATTATTATTATTTTTTAAAGAAATAAATTATTAATTTGTTTCATTTTCAAATTAAAATAAAAGTCGACTAAAATTAAGCTTTGAAATAATAATTGGTTTAAATGATCCGAAACGCCTCAATGTTTTGAAACAACGCTCGTTAAAATTGATTAATATTTTACAGCGTTTTCACCGTAAAAGCTTTTTATTTTGTTTTTGGCCATTAGAAAATTTTATTATCGAAAAAAGTTGAAATGAAATTGGGGGTGATTGAGTGATTCACCACACCCAAACCAATTTGGATGTGCCATGTGCTATTCAAATTGATATTTGATTGTTAACCTTTCTTATTTAGAAGTGTAGAAGTTTATAACTTACTGTATAATAGAAAAAAAATCATTAGCCATACAGTATGTTTTTCGCACACAGCGGGAATATAGCCACCTTCAAAAATAATTAACCACAACTAAAATAAGGTTTTAACATTTCTAACATGTCCTATAGCTACGATAAATGTGCGATATTTATGAAAAGTAGTTCCTAGTATTTTCAAAGCTGTATGCGGTAACTCAGTAGGTGTGTGAACACAGTAAGTTGTACGAAAAACTTTATTAATGAAAATAATAAAGTTTTATTTTCTCACAACAAGAAATTAAAAACTTCATCGTATACAACTCAGTGGGAAAGAAGTTCAAAATCAAAATAAGCAAAACATGTAGTCGAAAAGACAAAAACAGTTATAAATTATTCTACTATTATTGTCAAATAGATTCAAATAATTTTAAAACATTTAATCGAATTAGTATTATATTAAAAAGATAATTATTGAGTTAGACTAAACAAATTTAACATCTTGATATTGTAATTAAGCTCACGGCTAATAAAAAACATATCAAATAGCAAGTTTTGTTTTCTACACAGAATCATTCATAACATAAAATGTTTACTATAATTTTCAGCTTTTTAGTACATTTTGCAAACTTTTGAGCATATTTTTTTGCACAATGTTTTGGAAATTCGTTTTCGTACGTTATGTGGCTTTTCTAGTACATTTTAGTACAACTTTTTTTACTAGCAACTTTTCTAGTACATTTTGCAACTTTTCTAGTACATTTTGCAACTTTTCTAGTACATTTTGCAACTTTTCTAGTATATTTTGCAACTTTTCTAGTACATTTTGCAACTTTTCTAGTACATATTGCAACTATTGTATGTTGGTTAGGGTATCTGGCCACACTTTTACTAAATGTTTTTTTAATAAGTCTTATGCAACGTTATTATACCAAGCAAAAATATTCTTTATTTTTAAGATAATTTCTAACTTCTAACTCGCAAATTATAGTCAACCGTTTCTGAGTACGTTTTTCCTTATCTTAGTTACGGTATTGTAATTTATATCAACTAAAATTCATATTTACCAAGCAAAAATGTATTTAGAAACACCAAAACGTGGGGCCCAATTTAGCTAGCCCTGTCATAACCGGCACTGACAAGTAGATAATCAACGAAAAAAACTAACAGAACTAGCATGAAATCTCATCAGAATGAGATACATGTATTTCTATATATTTTTCTCTGAAGATTTTGTGGTTTGATAGCATTTTATCAGCACGACTTTATAAGTACCCATCAATCTTCACATAAAAATATAAATGATTTATGCGAGAGAAAATTTTGTTTTTACTTTTTACTTCTTAAAAATAAAAATACGAGCTTAAGTTTTAATTTCAAATGAGTTCAAATATAACAGGGAAAGGTCACCATTCATTTAATTTTGTGTTTTTATCTAAAAAAAAATATTTTTAGTCGATATTTTTACTGAATTATTTTCAGTAATAAGATTGCATAAAGACATAAAATTAAGTCGTAAAAAAAATGCTCAAAATGTATCAAAATTGCAATAAAAAATGTTGAGCTGAGTAGTAAATAATGTCGGTTTTTAACGAGACATAGCCATGGTGGCAACTCACATCATCTTACAAGTTACGACTAAGCCCAATACTCAGCTTTCTTTTTATTATTCTTTTATAGTTACTGTTGAAAAATAAAAAACAATAAAACTAAAAAAAATTGAATTACGACTATGACAATATTATTGCTAGTACAGCTAAACAACATAAACTTATATAAATATTAATATTTATAGGATATACTGTGGAGAAACTGAGTGAAATTTCAAAGCGAGTAAACAATGTTTCTTTTTACAAGACATTTCTACCGAAAATTCGCTTAAGCAGTGATTCCCAATGTGTGGTACATGAAATTATTAAATTCCAGTACCTTGTAGTAGATTGTTTGACAAATTTTAATACTGGCAAAGTTACTTTGTAAATTTAGTAAATATTTTTTAACAAAACAATTATCACAATAACTTAACAAAAATTTAAAATAGACAAAAAGTGCTAAATAAGCTAAATACAAGTAAGCATGTTATGCAAAAATGTGCATATACAGGTAGTTACAAAAAATTGACAAGTAGTTAAACTGATTGATCAAAATGAATTGAATAAATAATCAAAATGTACTAAACACTTAATAGAAAAAGTACTTAAAAATGGACCAATATGTACTAAAAAATTGACCAAAACGTACTAAACACTTAATAGAAAAAGTACTTAAAAATTGACCAAAACGTACTAAAAAATTGACCAAAACGTAATAAAAAATTGACCAAAACGTACTAAAAAATTGACCAAAACGTACTAAAAAATTGACCAAAACGTACTAAAAAATTGACCAAAACGTACTAAAAAATTGACCAAAACGTACTAAAAAATTGACCAAAATGTACTAAAAAACTGACCAAAATGTACTAAAAAATTGATCAAAATGTACTAAAAAATTTATCAAACCGTAGTAAAATGTGGTCAAAATGTACTATGTATATTAACTATATAGTAAATTGGTAAATTGATTAAAAGAAATATTTTTAAATGTGAACTAGAACTTACACAACTAATCAAGTTTGTAAAAGAAAAGGTTTGCAGTTCCCAAACTTTGAGAAACCCTTTACTGAAACTCTCAATAATAAATTACATTTCAAATTACACCGATTATTATTACTACAGTATCTATTATACACTGTAAAAGTCTAAAAACTCACCGTAAATATTATAAAAAATAGTTATAAAGGTAAACAACACTGACAACCTGCCTGCAAATCCATAACAATAGACTGTTAATACAACATAATCAAAATCATAAACAACTTGATGAACCCCCAGCCCAACTCTATCAACGACAGCAATCGCCTATATCTTTTCACTGCGTCCAAAGTGATGAAAACAAGGCTAGATGTTATTTATTAGCTCATACACTATATGATGATAATAACAATAATAATATGTACAAGTACACTGAACAGCAATTGATCAAATCATTTTTTTTTTGCAATGCTTTTTATCAGACAGCCGCACACAAGAGTTTACACTATTTACTTTGCACTTCCTCCCGTATATTTGAATACCTTCCAGTAAAACAGAGAGATCATAAGATAAGTGTCATTAAATATTTTGCATATTACCAATAAAGAAACGGGGAAGAAACTCTATAGAAAACAACGCAATTTATTCCCGTTTTTATTTCGCAATGAAAAAACGAGACAAATATTTATTTCTGTTTCTATATTGCCATTATGTACATGTGAACACATATCTTATGATCACCCTGTATAATAATATTTCTTCAGATTCAACTCATAAGGAAATAATAAAATTAAAAAGTTTTTAAGCGCGATTCAAAGGGATAAGATTATGCATTTTAATGATGGTTTTGGTAATAAACAGCTTCACTAGGCGGTTTTTTTTTCTAAAATATTTTATCAATTGTTTTATCTAAAATAAGTCGTATCTCACAGGGGAGATAAATTTACAATTGTTTACAATAGATACTAATTTAAGTGAATATTTAATAATAGATAAGAGACTGGCGTTGTTTCATGAGTTTTTAAACGCCTTTTCTCCCATCTTCAACTAAGCTAATACAAACATATTTCAAATTTAAATAAAAATAACACATAGTGTTTTCAGTCATTTAAAATCAGTATTGTTTTTTGACTAAGTTATGACACTAAAATATGACGATAAACTGGACAATTATATTTTTTGCAAATTACAAAAAGAAACGGGAAAACTCCCCATTAGAACGTATACGATATAGTCTCGCTTCTTGACACTGGATTTCTGTCCTTTATTTCCACTGTAAAAATAGTGTTGCAATTTAGAAAATCACCCTGTGAAACTAATAAACCAGTCAGTAGAAGACAATTTTAATAATTAAATTTTTTTTCATTAACTAAATTTTTAATGAACTGTAATAATTATCTGACATGGTACAATTTATGAGACTATTATTGCAAACTAAAAATTCTGTTTGCATACAATTTTTCTCTTTAAATTTGAAAATTCTGCTACATATCACTCAATATTTTCCTGCCTTTGTGTAAAATTCTTTGGAAAATAATTCAGACAACCGCAAATAAGCAAACACTGACATGCATTATGGCATGCAATATTTTTATTGTCTCGATTTTGGCATCTCTGCTAAGCTAATTGGAACCAGTTTTGAAGCCACTTTGTTACAATTATTCAAATAGGATCACTTTAGTCATCATAACTGTCATATTATTCTGCAATATCAGTAAAATGCATTAACTCAGAAATTTTTATCCATATTTTTTTCCTCCCTTTTTTTAAAACCAAAACCAAAAAGAAAAAAAATTTAAGAAAGCAATAATGATAATATAAAAAAATTCAAAATTGCACTGATTCATTAGATACAATTGAAACCGAATTATGTGGTCAACAAATGTTTTGATATGTGACCCCCACATCCGCTATGCCACATAGCCAAATGCACTTCTCAAACAAATACGAGTAGATAGACTCGTAAACTTGTTGTTTGATTAATGAAAATATTGACAGATAAATCACGACTCCGAATCCGAGAAATCATTCATACAGAACAAATTCCATTAACAACTTTTTATTGAGACTTTGTAGAATTTTTTATACCGGTTACTATACAAGTATATCCTGTAAACTTAAAAATTATACTGTTTTCTTTTTTTCTCTTTTCAAAAAAGTACATAAAGCAATAAAGCACCGAATAAGAAAATAAAAAAGCAAAAGTAAGAATAAAAAGCCTCAGTGTACTAACTGCCCACAATTTGCCAAAGCGGAAATTCAATCATGACAATATTATTTTGCTAGATAATTTACTATTTTTATATTGTCTACGTAACATACTGTGATTCTCAACCTTTTAGAAGTTAAAATCTTTAAGAAAACGTTTAAAGAACTTTAGCAACATCTTGACGTCTTAAAAGTCAGTTTTACTGTTTTAATAGCCAAATATTTTGCCTAAATTGCCACAAAATAACAGGAAAAAAAATTTAATACACAGTAAATAATTTATTATAATTGTTTTATAAAAATTTAAAGACTTGTATTTTCTTAATGTCCTAAAAGTCAGTTTTGAAAATTTCAGTTTTTAAAATGAATTTTTTCTTTCTAAATGGCTTCAAATTAATATGGAACAAAATTGAAGAATATTAAAGTAAATTTCTAAGAAATGAATTGTTATTTCTGACCGGCAGTTGAGAACCAAGGGATTATTATAAAAATAAAAACTTTTATGTCCAAGAAATGCAACCAGGAAATGCACACATACACAACCACATAATACAAAAGCATGGAAAAGCGTTTGTGTATGACTATTATAGTTTTGAACGAATGATTTGGCCAGATAGACTAAAAAGTATTTGAATTGTCTATGACTGATGCTATTTAAAATTCATTCAATCGTGAATTACAGTTGCAATGTTAGCAACAACAGCTGTTAGTTGGGTTATTTGCTATTTTTGCTACTGCCCCCTGATGGCTGCACTGGCGGTAACTTTTGAAACCGGTGCCGGATGAGCAGTCGACCGGAAACTGGCTACAGGGCTGTGCTTGTACTTGTACTGCTTCTCTAACATTCAAAAACGTTTCCCTTTTGATAAAGTTCAACCATGAACAACATCAAGAATTACAATGGCTGATAAAATAAAAACAAATTTTCAATTTTAAAAACATTTTTTTTCCTACAATTATTTTTATTTAAGAAATAGTGTACACAATTGTACTTACTCGATTTTTATTGAGTTATAATAATATTAATAAAAAAATAAAAAAATTTTATACTTGTATGTCGATTTTCGATGCTTTTAAAAAAATGTTTGCGTGCTCAACTTATTTTTGAAAATTGAAATTATTTTTGAAAACCAAATTTAGCACAGTAATTGACCACGAAAATCCAATATAAAATTCCTAAATTGATCAAAATTGGCAGAAAATAAAATTATTGGATTAAAATTGACCAATTATAATGATTTAAATGTAATTAAATAATAATCAAAAACAATTCCTAAATACACAAAAAAACGACAATAGTCAAAATTGCCCAATTTATCAATCAACTAAAATGTCTGATTTCATAATCATAATAAAAAAAATTCATCTTTTAATTATTGCAAACTAAATAATACCAAAAACAAAACATGAAAAAAAAGTTTTTCCATTGAAAATGATGGCCACATAGTCGGTTGTTTTAATTGTTCATTCAAACACATATTAAATGTTATTATGCGCTCATCTCCAAGTAATGTTTACGATTGCATTTTATAGTCAAAGGAAAAGTGAAAAACGGTACATTTTTTTCGGTTAGCTAACACGTACTGTAAAAGTTTAAAATAGAAATTTTAATTAAATGCAATTTAATGCCGTAGAAATAGCATGGAACTTTACACAATTGTGTTTTACGTTTTAAGAGAAAATAAAATTTTCGCATAAACACAGAAGAAAAATAGAAATAGGAGGATAAGGGGGAGTTGGTCGGGGAAAAGAAATAAAGAGAGAATCTCGGCTCGATTAAAAATTCTTTTTTATTATTATATCTGTGTAGTATAATGAAGAAGTAGCCGAAAAAATAACCCCTTCCGACACAAAGAGTCAAAAGTGCATTTGGGAAAAAATTTTGGTGGAGACTCGTAAAATGACCACAAACAAAAGCTTCAATAGGAATACATAAATATAAACACCTGGACATTCTTCCAAGTCACAAAAATAATGGACAATGAGCACTTTCAAGCAGAAAAAAAGTAATTAAAATGCACCAGATAAGATCCGTCAAACTCAAAAACTGTAAATTTTGCTGTCTTTACATGCAACTTAATTAGTAATTACTTGAAGAAATAGCAGATAACAAAATTCCTAAGTTTATAAAAGAATTTCTTTGCAACAATTCACTAAAATGCCATCACTTTAAATAATTACAAACAAACGAATGGCAAAATTTATGTAAAAAGTAGCTTTTTGGTAATGAAAATAGAAACATTGTAATATCAATATCAATTCTCAAGTTATGGTACACAGGATAATTTTGCCACGGTTTGTTTATTGTTTAATTAGTTATTCATTTATTAGTTATGTAGTAGACATGAAACATAAAAATATTTTTGAAAACATTCTTCAAAAAGTTGATGTTTAAAATGATGCATACATATTAAAAGTCATATTTATAATTTTTTTTTTAGAATAAAGCAAAAATTAATCGAAAACGTTACTAAGACTTCTAGAAATGTACACGGAACAGTACCAAAAATTGCTACAAATGTACTAATTCAGTACTAAAAAATGTACAAAACTCTTATAAGCAAGAAATTTACATTAAAATAACTTTTATATTAAAATTTTTGCCAGATTAACAAAAATGTACAAAATTAACGCACTAAAACGTTTATAAATGTATCAAAAAGTCTCATAATTTTTCCCAAAAACAATATTATTCTTATAATTTACAAAAGAAAAAAAAGTCTCAAAATGATAATAAAAATATCAAAAAACTGTTAAAAAATCAATATACACTGTTCAACACTAAAAAAATGTACCTGTATATTGTTCAATACCAAAAATAATATACACAGTACATTACAAAAGTTTATAAAGCTAAAAATTTACTAAAATGAAACTACAATAAAGTAACTTGTACATGAGCAATTTGCCAAAATAACAAAAATAGACCAAAATTAAAGCACTAAAACTTTGATAAATGTACTAAAGCATTCAATTTCTATTTTTAAAATACGTCACTTAATTATCATAAAACAAATAACAAACCTTATAAACCAACAAAATTACTCAATTCTTAACAATAATGCATTTCCACGCATTAATAATCGATTATGTACGCTTTCCAATTACAAAAAAACCCTTAAACAACCTCTAATTTTTCCCATTATTAAAACACTAAAAACCAACCCAATACAGAAAAAAACCCCATTTTATTTTTTTTGCGTAATGAAACGATATTATGCACGTAATTACACGTGACTATCTGCTCTACTTTAATCCACCTAACGGGCAAATAACGAACTAAAGTTGAACAACTCGCTCCACCTTGGCAGTCGGTACCTCCCCAATTCCCATTACAATTCATTTCATTTGATTGTAAATAGCCAAAGCAGGCACCTGAGCAGTTGACTAGTCTGTGAATCCACCACACAACACACATACACATAACATTCACCGCTTCTGTAAATTGTAAGTTAGAAAGATAAGATTTTGTGTACAAGTCTGCAAGGTGTATAAGAGGTAAAACTCTTTTAAGAGTGGAGGAATACAAAGTGAGAGAGGGGAATTACGGCGTTCACATTGACCCTTCCCAACAAAAAACGCTACGCTACGCTAACGTTGTGTAAGATACAAAACACCAACCAAAAATACAAAACAGTTTTCGTCTGAACTTCAACTGCAAACAACGCCGTTTTGTCCTTCCGCTTTTACAATTATTACACAAGGCCAATTACGACTTTTTTTAAGGGTGAATTTGTTTACACCGGTGCATTACTGAGAAACATTGTTTGCAAACATTTGATGTGTTTTGTTCTTTTGTGACGCGTGTGTTTACGATGAACCAAACAATTGTCTTTATAATTAGACAGTGGAATTTGATTAAATCTACCTGACCTTGTGGACACTAATTTTCCAGTAAATTTCGTCCATCCATCCCTCAACAAACTTCATCAAATAATCGTTAACAATGGCTACAACGACAAGATACATCGCATTTTTGTTGGTAAGTTTAATTAATTTTTAATTGATGATCATTAGAAAAGTGCTACTAACTTAAAACAAGACTACCAGCGCAGGAAATCGTAAATAAAAATGTCAAAAAATGTGTTAGATTAAATTTCCGGTTACATGGAAACAACTGAACGTGTAAAAGAAAGTTATACGAGTAATGAGATTGTTTTAAATTATTATGGTAAGGTTAATAGAATTGAATATCAGAATTTACAATAAACAATACAATTTTCATCGATGCTTTAAATGTGATGGACAGCTGTGATAAGCCAATGTGAGAAAGATGAAAGTTTTTATCAACTTACTCTGTATTACGCCCATTAACTTCTTTCTACGTAGAAAATATATATTGAAAAAATCATAACTTCATAAGATAAGGGCGTTAAAAATGCTTTATTTGCCTCCTAATCTTAAAAAAAAAAATTTTTGAACGTTTTTAAATATGGTTGAAAATTGATGCTAAAAAATATACTGTATAAACTTATAAAGCTGCTTTTGTTTACTTAGCTCAAATCACGTCTTAATTATTATTATGATCTAAATTGCTGGGGATTTCAACATTTTCTAACTTTTTCTTTTTTTAATGATTTAATAAGCTGCAAACCTTGCAACCCTACTGCGTAAATTTAAGAGCTATTATTTTTTTTTTGAGAGACCTATCGTTGTATATAAATTAGTCTTAAAATAAATAAAAGTTTAACTGAATAAATAAAAGTTCTAAAAAAAATTCATTTGTGATATTTATAATAGAAAGAGATGAATCAAAACAAGTTTTTTTGCTTTAAAAATAGTAAAATACAGAATACCTGTTTGTTGGAGAAAAAAATGCAAAGTTTTATTATATGTAAATGTAACTTTTTTTTCTTCTGGTTCTTACTATACAATTTACGTTTTTTTGCAGTTGCAAGTTTACCATCCAAATTTATAGATATTATTTTTAAAAAAATATATGTAAAATTGCAATAATTTTGCAACAGTTTAAGCAAAATTTCACATCAGTACAAGTAAAATACTATAGTTACTTGGTGTTAAAGATGATTTTATTTAAAAGCAGTTCCCTAAATTCTTGCAATTACCACTTAAAATTTTATTTGGTAACTTTCCTGTCATTTGCATGAGTAAATTAGCATTGCAAATCCCTTTCCTATAAAAAAAACTATTTAACTATTTAAAAATTCTAACTATTCTAATTCATCAGTAACTAATCAAATAAAAATAACTTCTTACTTTTTAAAATAATCTAAATTTCGTGTCCGTATAATTACTGAGAATTATTATTAAAATACTTAAGTTCCTTCAGTTTGGTTTCCAAAAAAAATTACTTTTATAAATTCCATCTTTTTAACTATATTCATATTATAACACCGTAATTTCCAACTTCAAATTATCAGTTACCACAACCTTTTACAGTAGCACATTGTATATTACATTATAGCAATTTCCAGTGTTTCCATACACGATTTCACTATAAAACCGCCTCAATTTCCTATGAGAAAAATACGCTAACTACAAACTGCAAACCAACTAATCAGATTTGATTCATGAACGTTCATTAGCTTTTATTAACATGAATATTAATATAAATGATGATATTAGAATTAATGTTGCTTTTGCGTAAAAATAATTACCCCTGCGCCTTCTGCTTGGCAAATTAAGATTTTTCAAAATCTTTTCCAGTTTCATAAACACAAAAATGAGAAATTTCTCCTTTTTTCTTGTAATTAAATTGTTTTCCTTATGGCTGTCGAAATAAATGGGTAGTTTCTTTTTTAAAAATCCATGACGTCACAGTTTAATGCTTCAAATATTTACACGGTCTATAGCAAGACAACGTCATGCAATTATAATTGAAAAAAGTAATTTTTTTATGGTGAAAAGATAAATTGCATTAACTTATATCGATGCGCTTTTGGTGGTTTTAACTTTTTACGTCGATGAAGTTACGCTTTATAAAAACGCACGAATTTATGCAACAGATTAATTTTACGCTGAGGTATAACCAAAACTTACTAAAAAAATATAAACAATGACACAAAATATTAAGCATTTATTTTTGTGCAAAATGCACTTGAATAAAAAGCCGGTCTAAGTTTTTTGATCATCAATTATTTTATTTCCAATGATTTTTTTCTTCAAAGAAGCTTAAAAAAAGAAAAAGCATCTAAAAAAAATCGTAATCCCTTTAAGTAAGGGGTTAATTGCAAATAAAATCGCTGTTAAGAGTTCATTTCTCAACGTGATATCAATGGAAGCGTCCTAATAAGACATAATTCAAGTGAAAAAGAAAATGCCTATTTTCAACTTGTGACAATTTACCAGTCAAACTCAGCTGGAAATGTCGTAACTCAATCATAATCACATATAGTGATAGCATTTCTCACATAAACTTACTACATTTTAAACGCATAAATACATTTCAAATTCATCTATCCAGTGCAGCAGACATTTAAATTTTTCTCAGTTATATTTTTACATAATTTAGTCACAGTAATATCCTTCCAGCACACATATCCATAATTATCCCTCACACCCAAAAATATGTTAAAAAAAGAAAAAGAAAAGCCACACTGTTACCTTTGAAATGAAAATTACTAAATTAGTCTCCAAAAAAAATTTTTTTTCACCGCTTTCAAAATAATAAACCTTAAAAAAAATGTTGAAAAAAAAACCAACCAACCAATTTTATTTGTTTCAAGTGATGATAAAAATTCAAGAAGATTGGAATTTAGGGCTACTCAAAATATAGACAGAAGAGAGAACTTCATTTGACCTGAACAAAATATCACCTGGCCAAGGTAACAACGAGGCCGCTAATTAAACCTTACATTGACCTCTTGCAAAAAAAGCATCTCCCTCATTCTGCCTGTTGTCCAAATAGAAAACACACCGTTTAAAATCGCTCATAAAAACGCAATCATTAACTGTTGATGGCTAATATCAAATACATGAATAAAAAATATATTCAAATTATTACCCATTGATTTTTTAAGGTCATCATCTTTTAGTAAAAAAACACAAGAGAAGTCGATAAATAAAAAAATGAAATTCAATACAGTATAGTTTAAAATACTTTTTGTTAAATTTTAGTGAATTTAAAAAATGAAGTTCAATGTAATTCACTTTTGACGATTTTTATTAAATTTTTTAGTTCATATTTAACAATTTTTAGTAATATTTTTAGTTCCTTTTTGACAATTTTTAGTAATATTTTTAGTTCCTTTTTGACAATTTTTATTAATTTATTTAGTTCATTTTGCCAATTTTTATTAATATTTCTAGTTCGTTTTTGACAATTTTTATTAATTTTTTTAGATCATTTTTGACAATTTTGATCAATTGTTTTACTTCATTTTTGACAATTTTGATCAATTGTTTTACTTCATTTTTGACAATTTTTATTAATGTTTTTAGTTCTTTTAATTTTGTTAATTTCAGCTTAATTTTTACTAAATATTTCGCTGTCACATGTGCCATGTCATACTAATTAACTTTATTCCCACTTTTGCCTGAGGATTCACTTTAAATTAACCACTGTACCGTCACAATTAAAAATGAACCCCTGTTTTACTCAACCACTAATTAAACGCCAATTAACTTGATACGAAAAAGCTACTTAATCAACTGTCTTTAACATCGAAACAGACGATATTTTAATTAAATTTTCGGAAACCGCAAAAAATAAGCTGTCAAATTACTGTGTGAAAAGACCCTATAACATGGTTTGATAATTTTTTAGTAAACCCACAGTAGCAAAAAAAAAACAAAACAAAACAAAAAAAAAACAAACAGAGCTATTATATCATTTTGGCAACTCAACTTAATGGTTTAAAATTCTGGAGGAAATGACACAGAAAATACCGAGAAATGACAAATTATGATGATAAAGTGACTTAAGTAGCTTATGAAAGCAAGTAGCAGTCAAAATGTTTACTTGAGGCAAAATGCTTGCTTATTTACCACCACAAAAATGACACTCAACACAACAATTACATTTCTCAGATATTATACAGTAAATTTCAAGTTATAAAGTAACTCAAAAAAATGATAATAAACTAACAGGATGTAACATTTTATGATTTTTCTGGAAAAAGAAACCTGTGGGAAAAAAGTTAAACGTTGAAACAATTAAATTTATAAAATTAGAAAAGTCAAGTTTAACATTATTTTAAATGTCATTATTTTCCATTTTTACTGCATATCTTATTTACTTAAAAAAAAGTAGTTATAGATTAGACCGAATTTAATTTAATCAAAATCAGCTTTGAAAACACATAAACAACCAATATCACTCAATTTGTAATTCTAACATGTTAGCAACATGATAAAAATTTGTAATAGTAAAATTTAAAACTGAATAAAATCATTTTATTAATATCATAAAAAATACCGCTAATTTATATGTTCGTAGTTACATTAACAAATCAGATTTCTTCCTTCCTATATTTTTTTATTTATTTTTTTTTCTTTTGCATATAAAAAAACTTGTTTCAGGAAACAGCAAACGGTCAAAACCGGTGGAATTTTGATGTCGAAAGTTGCCTCAAACTCCTTAAACATGCTTTAAATCTATTGTGACCAGACGACCTTTATTTTAGGAGAAAGTCCTTTTTTTCAAAGGCCTGTTTTTTATTTTTAAAAAATGCACTTTTATTTTAACTTTACAATTATTAAGTCCTTTATTACAGTGTCATTAGGGTAAAAAAAAAAAAAAGGCAAAATAGACTTTCTAGTAAGATTTTTGTTAAGATCAGGTACCGATAACTTAGTAGTGCAAGAACACCAATGTGTTTTAAGCATAAGCCAAAGGTTTTCAGCGTGAGTCACTCGACCCTTTGTTTGTCACTCATAAAATTTGATTGTTTTTAGACCTTTTAGAGTCTTGTTTATTGAAAAAGTGATCAACGGATAATGGGCCCTTTAAGCATCACTATAAATTATCTATAATATTTGCTTTGTGAAGTTTGGAGAAATTTTGAGTCCAAAAAAAAAATATGTTCAGATTTTTTTTCTCAAATTATGCTTTCTAAAACAAAAAATCTTTTGGCTTTTGAAGGACACTGACCTCCTGACCTCTGGGACCCTTCCAGGAGTGGCACCCAGATTAGATGTATATCGTCATACAGACATTCAAGATTTCGATAGTATCGATAATGTCGCCGTCGTTAAAAGCTAATATAAATACTTTATTATAGTCTTGTCCTTTATTTTGTTCAAGAAAATATAGTCACTATTTAAATCTCAACAAGAACAGCCATACCTACGGAAACATACAAATTACAAACAAAGCAAAAAAAAAAGAAGCTTATTTTCCTGGGGCCTTAACTCTCTTTTCCACATTACATAACAAACGCAAGGTCACCCCCAAAGTTTTTACACAAACTTATCTCATATAACGTTACTGTATAGGGGTTGTTGCTTGCTGGAAGGAGAAATTTGTAGAATTTTGGAATGAGGTCACGACCTTAGGCAGTTTGATTTAGGGCGGTAAACAGTGAACTAAACTAAACAATCGGGGAAAGAAGTTCTTCTCTGTCTGTTAAAAGTAGCAGAGAACAATTTTTTTCTCCAAGTAATGTAAACTTCATTGTTAAAAAGGACCCGACGATATCAGAATATGTAACATGCAAAAATATACAAGTAAAGTTTTAGTTATTAGAAACATTACATATTATGACAATAAATTATACATGCAAAATCATGGTGTGCACATATTTTGACAGTGCTGACACGACCTAGTTTGGAAGACATAACATCAATGTGTGAAACATTATGTTAAACTGTTTCAAAACATGACTTGTAGTTATGTTTATAATTTTGGACTACGGCACAAAACAAAACAACGTCACCTACACACAAGACATTTATTTATTACCAAACAATGCCTTACACGTTACAATAGTTTGCGAGATTTGGCAATACGTGTAATAAAGTGATAAGAACTTTACTTTGTAGTGACGTAAGTTTATTATAGCAGCTAAAGCATTGTTGAGACTCTTAAAGAGAAACAATGAAATAGTAAAATCATTCCAAAGTGGACTGCAATGTAAAAACCAATGGCTAAAATAGTGTGCAATGGATTGAAATATACAAAAACTGGCAAAAACGTTTAAAACGCACTAAAATACACCAAAACGTTTTAGATATGCATTAAAAAGTCGTTAAAGTATTCACTAAATTTGCCTTAATATTTGACAAAATCTGCTTTAATATTTGACAAAATCTGCTTTAATATTTGACAAAATCTGCCTTAATATTTGACAAAATCTGCTTTAATATTTGACAAAATCTGCTTTAATATTTGACAAAATCAGCTTAAGTAGTGTACAAAAATTGCCTAAATATTGCACAAAAATTGCATTAAAATTGCCTAAATATTGCACAAAAATTGCATTAAAATTGCCTAAATATTGCACAAAAATTGCACTAAATTTGCCTTAATATTTCAAAAAATCAGCTTAAGTAGTGTACAAAAATAGCCTAAATATTGCACAAAAATTGCCCAAATATTACACAAAAATTGCCCAAATATTACACAAAAATTGTCTTCATAATGTAAGATGCAAATTTTTCCCAAATAAGGTACTGTATTACAATGGGTACCTAACTAATAGACAAAATCTGTCCAAATAATGTGCAAAATCTTTTCAAATAATTTGTCTACGATTGGCTATACACAACTAAAGTGTGAACAGTAAATTCAGAACTAGAATTCTTTAAATAAAAAAATCAAAACCGTGAAAAACAAATTTCTTAATTTTTTAAGCGAAAATTTCATGGCTCTACATTGTAATATTGTAAAACAACCACAACAACAACAAAAATAATTTGCAACACATAAGTCAACTTGTAGCTCTGATTTTAACATGATTGCCAACAATGTTATAAAAAGAGGGAGCCATTATGATTATACAGTGGTGAAATTAATCGCAGGTCATTTCGGCCATTCCTGATTTAAAAACGAAGAGGCAAAAAGGTTACTTAAATTGCTGTTACAACTTCTAAGCCGTGTGTATTTGACATGCCTATCAACTCAACACAAAACGTGTATTATACATTATCACGTACTGGTAAGCCACAAAATTAGCAGCTGACATCAAATTTGAAATGTAGTGAAAGTTAGGAGCCCAGTTTTGGCTTATGAAAAGTTACAAAGCATCTGTCTGGCATCAAAAAAGCGTATTAGCATCATGAATAGCCTTATAAGCAATTATAATTGAAATTTAATGCGCATTACTATTCAGTATTCAGCTCTGATCATGCTAATAATTCAGGTGATCATAAGATAATTGTTCAAAAACACGTTGGCAATAAAGAAACAGGAATAAATTGCAGTTTTTTCTATCTTGGGTGCACATTTACTGTATCTTATGATCACCCTGTGTTATATGCTAATGTAAATGCAATGTTAATCATGTTAAATGCGCATAAACATAATAAATTAGTTATGGGCGATTACGACCCGTGGGCCAAAGAGGTTAAGAACCGGTCCTTTAAGAATTCGCATACCCAATCACATTAGAAACTTAATTTCAGAATTTATCTCTGCTTTAATGCCATATTTATTCGTTAATAGCCAAAATATTGTAATGCGAATAATTATCAATACAATGCAATCCGGATAACTGAAGTTGTTGTTTGAATTCTTAAGCACAAAAGATAGTCAAATTTCACAAGACATAGCCTTAAATTACGGAAGTTGTAAATTGCTGGCTGTTATCACTAATCAAGCTGTTGTGAATGCATAATTGTGAAATGTAAATAAAACATTGAATGTACTGTATTTATAATTTAGTATTTGGCTTTTAATCAACACCATTGTTGAGAACAACATTAATTATAATAAACGGGCGTTATAATAGAAGCTCATTTTTCCTTTTTATTTAAATTGAAAAATTCAATTCAAATTCAAAACAAAAATATTGTAATATGTCTGTTGAATATTTCATTCGTATTAAATTACTGTTTAAGAATTACAATTTTTTTTAAACAGATAAAAGAAAATTTTCTTTCCCCTAAAGTCAAATATTTCTATTTTCTACAACAAAATCGCTATTTAACTAATGACATTCAACGTTTTCATTAATAATACTGTAATATTAAAATATTTAACAGTCATTTCATGAAATGATATTTTCTTAACCTTAATCATTTTTTTATGTAAAATAATAATGAGAAAAATGGTCTCAACTGAATGAACACACAAAACAGCAAATTTTTGATGAGAAAAATCTCTGAAATTACATTTACATAGTTTGGCGTCGACTGCTTTTTCTATTAACAAATAACAATGTTAGCAGACGACTATCAATTTATTATGGTTTACTATTATGTAATTGATTTCATGTTTTCAAACAAAATGATTGATAATCAACTTTTACTCCCAACCAATTATTTTATTTAATATCAGACAAAATTCCCTTTAATTTTTTTTAATCTGAAGTTATCTGGCCGTGAACCTTAATGATAATATCATCACAATTATTGTTATTGTTTGCTTAACACTTCACAGTTTCAGACCTATGAGAATTTCTCTTCTGACGTCATTCCTTCCGGGTCTTATTCATTATTCGATGGCACGAATGATAAAAACTCTTACAATAAGCTCTATTGTTTCGCTGTATCGGAATCAGGAGTGGAATTTTGTGCACAAAATATTTTCACATTAAAGAAACCTTATTTCTACATTCAAGTTCGCTGACATGTCCTCCCTAATTAGTGCCCAAATGCCTAATTACTTCTGGTAGTTTTAAAAACCATAACAACATAAAATTACAACAAAACGTTATGCATACTAAGAATATTTTCAACTTCATTAGAAAACCTTGCAACTTCATTGTAATGTCAATTAAAAAAAAGCAAGACAAATCTGTATGCAAATCAATGCAATTTCAGTCTCATTACTTTATTGAAATTATTATAAAGTCACATAGATTTTTTATAAACTCGGATATATAACTAATGGTGCCTTAAAACCATAATTGATAGTGGTAACAATTAATAATTTTTCTCCATTAACAATTACAGGGGCAACACTATGCACTTTCTGCCCCTGTAGAATGTCAATAGTGAAAAACAATCTGATTATGTCAAAGTAATAAAGTTGTTTCAAAAACTAATAATCCCTTTAAAAATCAGTTTCAATTTATTAGATATAAGTTAATAATAAAATCAAGTTAATTAATCACTTCTGTAACTTAATTGAATGAACGCTGAAAAACAAACACCGGATCTGATTAAACTGTTTCATACATTTTGACAATATTTTAACGCTAAGTTATGCACTTCAAATTTCAAATACAAATCAATGATTCAGGAACATGGTCATCACTTAACTTATTTCAACACAACATCCAATCAGCAAAAAATTTCATGTGGTAAAAAATGAGATAAAAAATACATTTAACTTAAATCACGACAGAACTTTAAAAGTCAAAAACAACAATAATAAATTGTCCAATTTTCCTCACTGTATATCTGTTTTCTTTTTGAAACTTAAAATCATGTTTAAAAAAGTTGAAAGTTTTTGAGATGCAGACATTTTAATAAATTATTTTCGGCACCTACAAAAGAGTGTGTAACCCCTTCTCCCATCTCCCATTCTCCACCCTCTACTCCAACTCCTTATCTCCCATTCTTTTCTCCACCTACAAATGTATCTATTTAATTCGTATGATTATGGATTACCTCTTAAAACGTAATTAATTTTAAATTTCAACAACTGCTGAGATTACATTTATAACTTGATGCAAATTATTCAAAAAACAAAAGCTAATTTATTATGCAGTATGTATGATAACAACGGCCATTATGGGAGCAAAAAAAATAAACAATTGGTATCAAGGGGTCAGAGGCTCTTGCAAAAAATGCCAAAACTACTGCTATCAATAAGTCAAAGGCCCTGAAAAAAAAATGCCAAAAACAACTAGTGTCAAAGTGTCAGAGGACCTAGAACAAAAATTGCAAAAACTTGTGTCAGAGATTCTAAAACAAAAATTCCAAAATAACTGATGTCAGAGGTTCTAGAACAAAAATTCCAAAACAATATGTGTCAGAGGTTCTAGAACAAAAATGCCAAAACAACTGGTATCAGAGGTTCTAGAACAAAAATGCCAAAACAACTGGTATCAGAGGTTCTAGAACAAAAATGCCAAAACAACTGGTATCAGAGGTTCTAGAACAAAAATGCCAAAACAACTGGTATCAGAAGTTCTAGAACAAAAATGCCAAAAACAACTGGTGTAAAGGTGTTAGAGGTCCTAGAACAAAAATGCCAAACCAACATGTGTCAGAGGTCCTAGAACAAAAATGCCAAAAACAACTGGTGTCAAGGTGTTAGAGGTCTTAGAACAAAAATGCCAAAAACAACCAGTACCACGGACTCAGAGGCCCATTAAAAAATGCCAAACCTATGTTTCAAGTAGTCAGAGACCCCTGCAAAAAATACCAAAACAACTGCTATCAAGGTGCTAGAGACCCTGGAAAAAAAGATACCAAAACAACTAGTGTCAAGAAGTCATGTGCCCTTTAAAAAAAGCCAAGAACAACTGGTATGAAGGAGTTAGGAGCTCTTACAAAAAATATCAAACTTTCCTGTATTGTAGTCGGTATTTGTACAATAAGCATTTTAAGTTTCTAATGCTAATTGCTTTTAAAATAAACAAAACAAAAATATAGAAATGTAAATTCTGAAATAGCACTGAGATTAATTTTGGTTTGAAGTTGCATAATTCATATCAAGCGCGCGTGTATAAGACATTTGAGAAATTTGCTATTTTATTTCTTTATTTTATTTTTTGACATGAATACAAATCAGTCATCATTCCTATAATCACCCCACCCACCTCTCTTAACTCCCTCTCGAAAAATGAAAATAACTTACAAAGCAATGTTGAAATGCAATGTAAAATATTCACGTCTTTACATTATTACGGCGCTATGTGAACATCTTAACAAAAGATAAAAATAAAAGAGACTTAAAAGACATTACGGCAATTCAAATCACGTGTCTCTCTGTCTGCTCAATGCTCATTACTATCTTCTTATTTTTTTTGTTTTGTTTTTCTTGAGATGGAGTCGCAATGACCTTTCACCTCGTGTGCTTTATCCCTTTTGTTGTCGTGGTTTGATCTATCAGTGTGTATTTAAATATAGAAATGTATAATGCAGTTGAGATAAAACCGCAAAAAAACATTATTTACATAAACAAACATAATACCGAAACAGTAATTCTAAATATATAAATAACAAAAGAAAAAAAATGTTTTCAATGTCAGAGGTCATTCGTATATTCACGTACGGTAACTCAATAGGGATTATGTCCATTCATTTATTTTATTTGATGTGGTTTTATAACATCTGTATGCTCAGTACGGAGGATTTTATTTATTTAAACTAGTATGAGTGATGAAGTGGAAGATTTTGGCAATTTATTTTTATAAAATTACAATAAAATAAATTTAAAAAGTACTTGTGAAAACCGTTTAAAACGAAATCAGTTAACACAAAATAATAATGAGGTCCCGAAAAAATACTATGTACCTTCATAGTTATTTTTCTTTTAACACGAAAACAATTCGTTTCTCGAAAAAGTTTTTTATAAGTTTCAAAGTTTTTATAAAAACAAAAAATCAAAAAATGTTTTAAGTGTTTTTATGAAAATGAATACTGTATTTTTTGTATGCATCATTTAACACAAAATACTGTTTAACACGAAGAAATATTTCGGTCCATTCAGTTTCGTTTTAAACGATTTTCAACCTTTGACACGTGAACACCTTTCACTTTCCCTTTTGCTGTATAATGTTAATCCTGTATCTCGATAAATTATTGTTTTTTTTTTTTTTTGGTACTGTTTATTTAGCTAAAATTTTCCAAGATTTATTTTAAAGTTCCTTGTAAACAGTTGTTAACTTAAAAAAAGCAGAAGCAAATATTTCGGAGAACACATTGCGTGTTAATTAGCCATTCCTCCAGTGTTATCACTAAAACTATACAAAACATATTACCAACTTTGTTATCAAACAATTGACGCCATCATTAATAAATTCTCTTTGCCCTACATGTCTATACATCGGCTTGTCTAAAAATTAATTGCCAAAAAATCTTAATTACCACAGCTAAATGAACAACGTCATGTTAGTTATAACAAGAAGAAGAAAAAAACACATAATAATTATACAGTTTTGTTGCTGATAAAACTGAACAATTTCAATTATTGCAAGAAAAATAAAACAAAAAAAGAAGAGAAAAAATGATAAAAACACGATTTCTGTTAGTAGCTTAGTCTATAATTAACTAATTAATTTAAAACGATTAAATACTGTGTAAGTTGCATGAAAAACACGGTGGGAAGCTTCTTAACCAGCAGCAACAGCAACACACAGGTGCATCACGAAAAATAAAGGTAAAAGGTTAATTCGTTAATAACCCACCATGATTGTTATGATAAATACTGGTGATGATGATGATGAGATGGAAGTAAAGAGATAGAGTCAAAATAATTATACCAGTTAAATAACTAAAAAGAAAAAAAAAATGAACAATAAAAATTAAATCCCCCTTTTCAAATTTAATTGATTCTCGAAATCCCCATCTTTTTCCAAGCAAATCAAAAAGCACTTCAAATTTACATGTTTGAAAAGTGATACTAAAATGTTTGAAATGGCTGATCAAAATCAGTAATCACAAAAAAAAATTATTTTATGTATGTTTGGATATTACTGGAATTATTTAAAGTGGGGGATTGTGAAGTGGTGAGGATGGGTTAAGGTCAATGAAAATTCAAATGAAAAATATTTGATAGAAAATGTTTTACGACCATGAAATTCTTTAAAAGAAAAGTGGGAAGTCGTCGTCTTCGTCATCATCATCATCGGATGCTTTTTAGTTTTTAACTTTTTACTTTTACCCCCTTAATCTCACTTACCCCACCCTTTCTTTTTCACCTCTATCTTCTTCTTCTTCCCTCCCCCCACTCACCCAACACACACAACCCTGAAACTAAATTTATGTCGATGTTGAAAACAAACGCACTGGACTTCTAACAAGGAAAAAAAAAATGCATTTTAACAGTAAGTTATTTTATGAGTGTGAAAAAAATTGGCCATGGATTGCCGAAGGTGTGGACTGGTCATCGTTTAAGTGTGTGCAATTGCATAATACGAGGTGGAGACTTGCTCCAATAATAAAAAAAAAGTGTAGTGGAGCCATAAAATAATGTAGGGTGCATTCTTATATACACTACATTTTCTGACAATCAGTTATACTAGTACTTTTAAGTGTTTCTCAAAGTTTCAAACGCTTGTGACAATTCTACGGTGTTTTAATGTGGTTAAATTGAGCACACGGACCACACATTGAAAATCAGTGTCCATGTCGGCTATAATATACTGGGAGTAGCCCATGAAACAAGGGTTACTGATGATGGTGTAATTTAGGCCAGCCGGCGCTTTTAACTTTAGATCCGACAAGATTATTTCAATAGAAGCTAGAAATTTCCCTAAAATTGTCCCAAACGTTATTTTGGGTGATTTTCTACATTATATATAAAGAAATTTGCTTAAGATTTAGTCTTGTCTCTTTAATAGTACTACTTTCCTTCATGACAATAACAAACGGGACAAATCGCTATTGAAACTGATGCAATTCAGTCTCGTTACTTTATTGCCATGTTGTTTAATGTCTAAAAACAAACGAAAAACATCTTCATTGGAATTAGTGACGTTTAGTCTCGTTTCTTAATTGGTGCTGTAAAAATAAGTTCCAAATAATAAACCCACCTGGCATAACGCTATTATCTTAGTCTTACAATAGGTGAAAAATAAACT
Organism: Helicorthomorpha holstii; assembly: GCA_013389785.1. NCBI lineage: Eukaryota > Metazoa > Arthropoda > Diplopoda > Polydesmida > Paradoxosomatidae > Helicorthomorpha > Helicorthomorpha holstii. Next base: position 13,523,379 of record JAAFCF010005748.1, on the reverse strand, counting down.
TCCTAAACACTCACTAAAGTAAGCAAAAAAAAACAAATAAAAAGGCGCTGTCGTGTTGTCGCTAATGTTTTATTACACTTGGTAGTAATAGTGTAAACATAAAGCCAATTTCTCAGAAAAATAAATTAAAAAAAAATGTAATGGACAACACCCATTCCATTCCGGTGTATCCACATTTACATGTTACAACATCTTTGTATTTCTTTCAGCTTTTTTTTTCTTCATTCAGTGACTGACAAATCAATCTTAACAATCGCATTTTAAGTTTTAAACTTTAACTGAACCAGCGCGGCGACCACTTGTTATTTTTTTTCAAAGTGTGGAAAAACATAATGTAAATAGCATCACGACGATGATTACCACAAACTGATAGAAAAGTAAAAAGAAAAGAAGAAAAAAAGATAAAGCTGTTCCGTGAAAAAGCAAATACACTCACCGGAAATAGCATCATTTAGTAGCTTTATATCAAAAACAGTTTTCTGATAAGTGGCTAACAGTGCTTTGGAAAGTTTATACTTAAAAAAAAAATAAAACATTTGCATTAACTTTTTTGAGAATAAGGCTATAAAGTTTTTATTTTTAAACTAGAAATCGGAATTGCTTTTTCAGCTATTATAAAATAACCACATAATATTCTCCCACGGATTGGACTGTAAATGATAAATGACAAATGCAGTACAGTAGTTTCAACAAAATTAATAATAGTATGAAAATTAATGGCATGAACAAGTCGTTACAATAATGATCAAATTATGCACTTGATTTGCCACTTCAATGCCTTTAAAGATGATTTTTTAGAAAATAAAACATTTCATAAAGTCAATAACATGAAAATTTCTTGTACCAAAAAATCAATTGTTTTTTCCATTTTGTAATGCTAATCATCCTATAACAGGCTACAGTAAAATGTTACACAAACTTTGGAAGCACTAAAATGCAGTTTTTATGCTAATATAAGGCATAAATTATAAAACAATTCTAGTGACAACGTTAGATGCCGACATTATGCTAAAATAGGAAACATAATTTCCTTAATACATCATAAGAAACAAAGAAAGCATCAGTTTATGCTAAAAAGAAAACTAATCAGAAAAAAAACTAATTTGCCATTTAGAAGATGTAACAAACAAATAAGCTGTTTATTATCAAAGTAGATCAAGTCCAAATTTCCAAAAAAATTAGATATGTAAATCATACGTAATTCTAGCATATCTTTTTAATGATTTTTGTCTATCTTTCTAATCCACTTTGATAATAAATAGCTTAAATACAGTAACAAATCTACCATACGACGATATAAGAAGAAAGTTGCTATCGGATGGTTAAAGATGTCACAAAATAATATAAGAAATAAAGTTACTATATGATGACATTGGAAACAACATATTCGTTAACTAATCATAACAATTCAGGTTCTAAAACTACTGGCTTAGCTTGGTTATAAGTGCTGAAACTTAATACAGTAGCTAAGTTACTTCAATGGGATTGGTAATCAATATTTTCTTTTTAAAACATTAAATATACATACAGTGAAATCCGTTTAACACGAAGTAATCGGTATCAAAAAATTTCTTCGTGTTAAAAACATTTTGTCAACATATTCTAGTCTTTAGTTCGGGACCGCAATGTTGTTTTGTGATAACCAAATTTCGCGTTAAACGGATTCCACTGTAGTGTGAATGATTATTAATGTTGTTTGAGATACGATTCGTTCGTTATCAAAGTGGATTAAGTTCATCAAAAGTGATTTTTGAGATACTTAGAGGCACATGTAGCGTCATTTCGGAGTGAAAAATTAAAGGACTAAAGTCTCTGTTGAATATGACGATATTCAAAAATTACATAAGAATATATGTCTAACTCATTTTTTTGAGTGTCATCACTCATCAGTTTTCAAATGGTTGCTATTTTTCTTAAGTAATACATGTAAAGTGCAAAACGTTTTCTAATCACAACAGTAATCAACAATAAGTGACGTAAAATTGCTTGCTAAATTGGTACTTTCTCATTTATTATTATTATGCTGATTGCCATTGTTATGGTAAAATTTTATAATAAAAAAAGTGAAGTTCATGCATTTTAATTTGTACACCTCATAAGGCATTGTGCGGTGTGTTCAAAAGATATCCAAAATATACTGTTTATAAGCAGATGACAAATATGAGTTTAACATAAGCATGTAATTTAGCGCTTAAGTGCGAACAATTTTTCGTTATTAATTCATTCTCTGCTGATATTTTTTTAGTGTATTTTTAGCATAGGAAATGGTGTGTATTGTTAGATGTTACAATGACATGCGAAACATTTTGAAGAGATGCGATGCGGGCTTTTGAGTTAACTTACCGACCACAACATTACACGTCACTTAATAAAACGATATACACTGTAAACTTAGAAAATGAAATGGTTACGCGTGTTAGTAACTCAGTAATAGATGAAAGCATTAAATCAGATGAAAAAAATAATAAAAAAAAAAAGAAGAAGACTTCAAACAACGCACCTGGAAGTAATTTCATAAAACAACGTAACTTAACAATATACAGTATGTCAGCTAACCTTTCACATTAAACTACAAAATTCTAAACATATTGTATACGCAATAAATCGGGTGATTTTCCAAAGTGGAACACTTTTTTATTAAGTCAGAAAAAAATATGAATTAAAATCTTATCAGTTTCAATGTTAATTTGTTCCTTAATTAGACTTTTTTGCCATGCAGAAAAATGTCTAAATAAAGAAACGAGAATAATTGTTATTAGTTCCAATGATGATTTGTCTCATTTTTTATTACCATGAATAAAAAATTGCTAATAAAAAAACGAGACTAAATCTCAAAAGTTCAAATGACGCTTTATCTCGCTTTCTTTCTTGTCGTTTGAGAAAAAAAGTTCCAATAAATAAACGAGACTAAATATTATAAATTCCAATTGCGAATTTTCCCGTTTCTTTCTTGTCATGTAAAACAAACGTCCTAGTAATGTAATGAGACTAAATCTCATCAGTTTCAATGGCAATTTCTCCTGTTTCTTTATTGCCATGTTTGGAGTAAGGGTTTCAATTTAGGAAATCACCCGATATACCCGAATACTTTAAAAAAAAAGTCAAAAACATTATGAATTTCAATATTGCACAGTAATATAAGATGTTTTATGCGAGATAAGCTAACCTAACACCCTTTAATACGTTCACATAATTTAAATGTTTACCCCTACGATTATCCTACTGTGTGAATATTAATATTTCAGTTTGAAAAATGGAGAATTTAGCTATAAATAAAAGCAGCTCATATTTCATGCATGAGACTTAATACTTTTAATGAAATAAGACGTCGTAAATTTATTTTATCTTTTGTTATTTTGATATATTACCCAGATGGTGACCATTATTTAAAATATACACCATAAAAAATAAAACTTTTCAAATAAAATTAATTAAAAAAAAAAATGTGGACATTGATCGTTGTTCCACTGTGTTAATGATTATTATAAGCAAACAAAGAAAGCATCACAAGACGTCTAGATTTACCTTGTAATAATTAGTTAATTCATGGTTAGACGTCCAAATTGTTTTATTTAAACGATAGGGTCATTATACAATATAAAAAAATGTTGTCATAAATTGTCTGTTTATTAAACAAAGGGAATTTTTTAACCCTTTTAAACCATGTACTTTGAAGTTTAGTTAAGTAAGAGCCAAGTGGAGAAATATCACAGGAAAAAACTTTTTCTCTCATTCATTTTATTTAACCCTTCGGATACCTTATCACTGTTCGCCCCAAACTCTTAAAAGGTTAAAAAGCCCCCCAACCACCTCATCTGAGAAAGAAAGAAAAAATTTAAAGGCAAAATTTCAATTTAATGATCAACGTTAAAAAAAAACAGATAAAGAAGAGGCCATTGCTCTTCTTCATCTTTCATAGGTATTATACGACGTGCCATCTAACTCATCACCTGCTTAGATTTACCCCCCTCACCTCACCCCACCCCATCCCACCCCACACTACCTCACACCACATCAAACGTAGCCACCACACAAGTGCAAATATGTGATAAACTGCAAATAGATATGCTCATACACGTAACACAGCTCTCAAACTTTGAATAAAAAATTGCAAAAAAATTTATTTAAAAAAAAAAAATAAAAAGTCAAGAAGTTGAATTGCAAATTGTAATATCCTTTGTAATTAACGCAATTAAACATAATATTTGAAGACCTTTTAAATAAAAACACTGTTTTTTAGTGTATTAATAAAAGAAACGAGACTAAAATGTATCAGTTCTAATGGAGATTGGTCTCGTTTTATTTCTCGTCATGGAAAAAGAGGAGTTCGAATTGATAAAATCACCAGAGGTATACTAAAAGACAAAATGTAGATTGAAATAAAACACATCCGCGTCTATTACTAACTAATTATTAGCCAAACTAATTAGTAATTAGTCTAACACGCTCTACAGCAATTAAAAAGTAAAGATAAAAGCTGCTACTTCGTGTGCTGTATATTCCTTTAATTAAATGATTTGTCAATTGTGTTTTCTAATTATTTCTGCCTGAAAATTAGCATACAAATAAACTGTTGCGATGTCAAATATTTATTAAAGTAAAAATGTCAAAGTACATTGTTATTCAAATGATGTTTATTAACATTATTTTTAGCACTTAACTATAATAACTAAGCTGCCATAATGACATAATAATAACACACCTTTTTATGCAAATTTCAAGCAGTTAAGTTTCAGGAATTGAAAGCCAATTTGTGGTTATTTTAATAGACGAACAACTAATTGTAAAATCGTTAAATAAAGCCACCAAAAGTTATTTTGGTTGTATAAAATTCCTGCTATCGTTAATTAATAAGAGACTAAAAACCCCTAACAATGTGGTTGCAACTCAACTTGCTCGGACAATTATTATTATAATATCCTAGTTACTAGTAATTACTAAGTTACTATGTAATAACGATAACAATAGGTAAGAAATTAAAATGAGCAATTTAGCAATATAATATTAATCGACTATTTTGATTTTGCATATGCCATTAACAGTACAGCAGTTTCCAAAAAACAAATTTCATATTCGATATTGAAGATGAAAAGACAAAAACGATCAATGTTCAAAAACTTAGTATTTTGAGCGTCAAATATTTGATTGAGTGCGAAAAAGTGTTTGACTGCTAAATTGTAGCCGCGATCGAACAAGTTATTCCCGCATGAGTTTTCGTCGGTTAATTTTGCATCTTAAAATCAAAATAAAACGCTTACTGATAAGCTTTTTTAAATAGATAAAAATGGTATGATAGATCATACTGCCCTTAAAGAAAACATTAAAATACATATTTTTGAAGACTCACTTTAATTATAAAACTTTGGAAATGTCAACAACAAATTAACAAAATAAAATTGAATAAACAAAATAAAAAAATTCTGTAAAAATTAATATAATACTAAAAACACACACTAAATTAATCAATAAATCATTTAGAAAGAGTACAAAACCTTCATGAAATTAACTTGTAAGTGAATTTTCCATCAATACACTATTTTGAAGCATCATACTACATGTAATTCTAACTAAAAAATATAAAAAAAACTTTACTAAAAAAGTAATAATGTTATTATTGTAACTCAGATACTGCAATGGAATGCAAAAAACAATTTCAATGCCAAGTATTTTCTTTCTCAAAACTTCTAAAACGAGGTGGCCCTATTACAAGTATACGTTAAGACTGTAAAAGCAAATAAACTCTTGTAACTTAGCAAAAATACTAAATAAAAAAAACTTTTATTGACTTACTAACAAAAACCGTTTTACATATTATTATTGTCAGTTTAGTTATTTGCCACGCCTCAACACGCTTCTAATTACAAACCAATATATTTTTAACAAGAGAGATGGCAAAAAATGTAAATAAACAACAACAACAAAAAAATTGGAAATTTTATATATTCAAAAATGAAATCGGACCGGTTTGTCAAACCGATTTACCTATAACTTTATTTCAAAAAGAAGAAGAAAAAAAAAAGTGTCTTTCCAAAGTAACCTGACCCTGTGCTTGGGTATAACGATGATCGACACACATCCTGTTCAACAATATGTTAATAGTATTACTCCTCTCCCTATCCCTCCCACTCATCCACCCCTTCAGTCAGCAATCAACAATGACTATAAAATATAAACGATTGCCGTATGTATACTGTACAGCTATGACCTTTGAAAATTTCCACCAAACATTTATTTAGTTAACCGGGTAACACTTTGATATTACATTAAGAGTAGAAATAGACAGTTTGGAAAATGTGATTAAAAAACCAACCGGTTTTTTCTTCAATGCAATCTAAATAGCCCAAAAAAAAATATCCACTACACATATCAACATTATACAAAATACCGAAAGAAAATAAGGGAAAAAAAAGGGTCAAGTGATGAAAATGTTCGCTAATCATCTTTGTATTAAGTTATTTTTTTTTTCTTATTTCTTAAGTTCTTATTCAAATCTACTACAATCAACTCCATCATGAAGCTGTTCTGTCACATTAAAAGATCTAAACATGCTAAAAGGGTTTTGCTATTTGTAAAAACAAAGCAAATCACCTGCAAGTATGATTTTTTATGCTTTTATGAACTGGCACGAAATCGTTCAAATTATTTGAATAAAAAATACACACAAAAACAAATCCACTTGCATACATTGAACCACCTGTTAAGAAAAGTATTGTAAGTTGTAAATGATAATTAAAATCCTTTAAAACATCAGTTATCAACTTAGTAAAATCAACAAGCAAAGTTAAAAAAAAGAAAAAGAGTTAAAATATCGGTGTATTAAAAACTAGTAATTTCAGTATACCCCCAATAAATAAACAGGACTAAACTATATCGGTTTCAATACAGATTTGTCTCATTCCTATATTGCTATTAAAACAATACTAAATTGGATCGATTTCAGAGTTAATTTTTCTTTATCCTAAATTTCTATTAAAATATACTGAGAAATGAGATTAAAATTTGTTTCGTTTCTTTATTGCCTTTTAAAAAAAAAAAGAGACTAAATTGTATTGATTTTAGTGAAAAGCTGTTTGGTTTCTTTATTGTCTTTAAAAAAAAAGAGACTAAATTGCATCATCATTTAAAAAAAACGAGACAAACTTGAATTGGTTTCAATGCAGATTTGTCTCGTTTCTTTATTTATATTTAAGAAATTGAAAATTGAGATTAAAATTAGATTTCGATTGAAATTAAGTCTAGTTTATTGTTTTTAAAGAAACAATACTAAATTGCATTGGTTTCAGTGCAAATTCGTATCGTTTTTTTATTGTTTTTAAAAAAACGAGACTAAATTTCATTGGTTTCAATGTAGATTTGTCTCGTTTCTTAACTAATACTCCAGTATAAAGATATTACGAATTATTTGAGAAAATAGTCTCGTTTGCAAATTGTATTGAAATTTTGCCATCTTAATTCTTATGATTTAGTAGTAAAATTTTTCTTACACCTGTAATTTGGGTATTACTTAATCTGCGCCTTGCATATTAATTGTTAACCACCATGCAATTTTTCTAAAAATGTTTTTCATTGTTTTCACCTTAGCCAGCCTTTCAAATTTGTTTCTTCACACAAAGTTAATTCTCTCAGCGCTATAAATTATAAATAAAGCACGCAAATAACTTTTTAATCTGTTTAAAGTTTAGCATTGTTAATTACAATGGTTAAAACGACGTTGTTTAAATACAGTTGATAAAGTGCAGAGAGAAAGTACTGTAGAACCACCATTATGTTAAGAACAATAATAGACCTTTAAGAAGTTAAAACTTTTTCCCCCACCTCATACCCACCCACCATTACATACCTGTACATTGTGCAACACTTATTTCTATTTTCCATTCACATTCACAGCTCACTTAGCTGTATATACCAAAAGCCTAAAGGTGAGGAACTTTTTTTTTCTTTACCAAAATAAAATAATATAAAAAAAAATATTCTCGTCCGCAGTGCTGAACTTATTTAGTTGCTAAATACATGTTTTCAGCTTCTTTTTTTTGCTTAAAAAAGCTAAAAACGTAAAGAAAGAAAATACCTTTCATTAGTGATCGTAATATAAAAACGTTGAAAATTTGAGGAAAGGGAAACAAATACGTGAAACATCGCCTCAAATTTATATATAACTTTGGCGAAAAGTAAAAAGTAAAGAGGAAAATGTAATGGATCACTGAGTAAACATTTTTTTTACTTCTTACTTGTACAGCATAATTTTTTATTTATTTTTTGGCATTTTAAATGCAGCTAACTAAGTAAAAATGTTTCTTAAACATACACACGGTCCACATAGCAAAAGCTTAAAGAAAAATTTTTGATTCTTCATCTCTTTGTAAATAGGAAAGGAGATTGAAGAGGAAGGGGAGAAAAAAAGTAAAAAGGGGTATTTTAAACATTTTGTAATAAAAGGGGTAAATAAAATAAAATCATCGGCACTGCATTATTTCAAATTTACTAACAGCTAAAAAGTTTACATATTTAACTTACTAAAAAATACAAATAAAAACGTTGATAAATTTACGTTGCATTTTACGTTATTTGTTAAAACGTAAAAATGATTTTGATTCCCACGACGTAGATTTCTTAATTAACATTGGTGAGAATTGGCACGACAGAAATCGTTTTTATTATCTTTTCTCTTTTATTCTCTTATTCTCTATTTAAATTAAAATTAACCTAACCACCTGGGACTTACAGAGGTAACGCTATATCATACCTATGCCATACATATACTCGAAAATGAACTCTGACACTAAGTGATGATGACGTTTTAGCAGGTGATGTTTTTAGTAGTACGAATGAACAAGTGGGTTGCTGCACTTTATGAATACACAAACATGCGAGGCAAAACATTTTAGTAATTAAAAATTAATTAAACAAAATGAAAGAACGAAACAGATGGAAAGTCTATTGTGATGAATGTAAGGCAAATATCCGGGGTGGTCTAGTAACTCTAGTCACTAGTCACTATACCGTATACATCAGCGTGTTAATGTTAGTCAAAATTAAAATAATTGCAAACTACAGGGTGATCTTAAGATAAATGTGCACATATAACTTACATACTGGCAACAAAAAATACTGGATGTACTTTACATACAAGAATTTTCCTCAATTAATCTGCTGGATATATACTTGTACTGTAATTACAAAAGTGTTAATCAAATTAACTCCCAAAAAAAATTTAAGAATTGTTGCATGACATCCATTAAAAAATGTAATTATTTGCCCACTGGTGAAAAAAATCCATAAATCAATATTGCAATCGCATTAGTAGGCGTTGAATTATTACTAGTTCACGAATGTTGTATGAAAATATTTTATTAGACATTAGTCATTTCCATCACCACCATTCAATTTCAGCTAGCATCCACCTGACTTTTAGTAATAGCAATAAAAACAATAATTTGTACTCAACCGACCGGCAATGTATTCACCGAAAGTGCTTGGAGTAATAGTCTTATACAAGTATAACGTATAAGTTAGTGTGTAAAATTGTATTTAAAGTTAGCTATAGAGAAATGTTTGTTTGTAAACCGGTCTCTGTTATTACGCTCACTTGTTGTTACTGCTGCTGTTGTTACTATCATCATCATTATTATTATTACTTTGCGTGTCTTTTCTAATCACCAAATAACTACTTTTGTACTTACAATTTGATATTTTATTCGCCAATGACAATAATTATTATTATTCTCTCCTCCCTAACCCCCAACATATATAAAAAAAAACATATAATAAAGTTAAAGATGGTTCAAACTAAAAAGGTTAAACCGCTATTTGACTTTTGTATACATTGCAATTATATTTAATACATTTCCTGATGCTTACACTGAAAATATCAGAGTTATAATAATCTTCCATAATTTCTAACGACAATTCACTTGACAGAAATCAATCGTACATAACTTAAGCTTAAAGATGCAAGAACAAAATTAATGAACTTGTAGTAAATGATTATTAAGAAATTGATTAGATTTATCAAGTATTAAGTAGTCATGCAAACTTCAATATCAACAGTAAAGCATTTTTTAGTAATTGCTAACGACTCAAGCTCAGAAAATAAATAAGATTTCCATATTATGACTCTTATGTATAGTTGTACTAGATGATTTTATAGATTGGAACACTTTCCCCCATGAAAAAAAAACAGGAAAAATAATCATAAGAACTGATATAATTTAGTCTCGCTTTTTATTGATTATTCCATGGTAAGAAATAAACGAGACAAACAGTCATTGAAGCTACTGTAATACTATTTTGTCTCATCAAAAAAAAAAACAGGTCTAAGAGTCATTCTAACTAACATGATTTAGTCTCGTTTTTTATTTATCTAACTTAGATAAGCAGTTTTCTCCATAGTAAAAAATAAACGAGACAAACAGTCATTGGAACTCATAATATTTTGTCTCATTTCTTTTTTGGCACTAAAACCAAGCTCATAATGAGTGGTGTAATTACATCCGAATGAGTTGTTTTTAATGTTAAATTTAACAAATAAAAATCCAAATGTTATAAAATTAAAAGCCAAATTAAGTCATGATTTTCCAAATGTATTTTAAAAATTCTCAAAAGTCAAATTTAATCGTTAAAATTTCAAATAACAAAATTCTTAAAGAGACGTTTTTCTGACATTGTTAACTGAATTTTTTTTATTGTAATGGCACTACATTCCCAACCTATATTTACTATATTAGTCCATATTTGCCATGCACTTGCTTGCCCTGATTTTGCACCAGTAAAACTAACAGCAAAATATAACCTATAGAAATCGATTAAAAAAATAAAACCCATCCATAACTTAATAAAAAAAATATAATTCTCATGCTGTTTTGTTGAACTTCTTTTAGCGCCTATTTTCCGTTTAATCCAGAGAAAAAGTTAAAAACTAACAAGCGGGACCTGAAAAACTTTTTTGTGAAAAGAAACATAAATAAAAATATATGTTTCGCATTCACAAACTGAAAAAAATAAAAATAAATAAAAATAAAAAGTCTATGAATGAAGTTGAAAATTAATAGTTGGAAATGTCCTCTTGGATGAATGGACATAAATGAATGAAAAGATTATAAAAAAAATCAGCCAACCAAAAAGCAGCTCTTGGCAAACGTAAGAGACGTAAATTTTTGTTGCAAGAAAAGTTCATGAAAAATTTCCACTATGTTGTAAAATATAGGGTGACTGTCTATAACTCTTTAATTTGAACGTACACATTGCCGAGTGTTGTTTACACGCCCCTTTTTGTCTTGATTGAACAGTCAGCTCATGTAATACCTTTTGCATATATATATTTTTTTATTATTGTTATATTATTTCGCAACGGATGATGACGATGATGATGATGAAGTCAGTGAAGCTTCTTGCAGCAAAGTCGGATGCACTTTGGAGTTCAATTGCAGGTCACGCATTCTTCATCATCATCATCCTCATCACTTCCAAAAAGCGCTTTTTCAAATAAAGGTCAAGGTCCAGACAGTGAATTTTCATTTTTAGTTATCAAAGGGGTAGTAGTTAACTTAGTTTGATGATAACGCCATTTTGCATATGTAAAATGTAAATAAACTTCTAAACAATGTCTTTTTCACCTTCCTATTTTTAAAAGATGCAAAAATAAACAAATAAACATTAATGGTCCTGCTACATAACTTCAAACTGATGCTCTTTTACGCATGCGCCCATCAAAATTTCGTTTAAAAAAAATACTTTCATTTTTATTTCTCAAAAACAGCAAAATTTTTAAAATTGTAATGAAAAATAGTAATTTCTGTTAGAATTAAAAATAAATAAATTATTAAAATTTTAAAAATCTACAGGTGCTACATTATCTGCACTAGTTTTGCTAATTGCACTAACAAATTTGAGACATTTTCTGTAATAAATCGTAACCTAGGAAACCAATACACGTATTGATGACGTCTTTTAAACGTCACCAATAACTGTACAAAAAAGATGACATTTTGGAACAAGTTTGACAAGTGGTGCACGTGCCCCTTTAATTGGTGTCCTTAGTAACGTTTTAATACAGCTTTTATATTAACTAGTTTTGTCTCAAATTAGTGAAGACTTTGTCTCAAGACTGGTTCCCTTTAAATTACTCTTGAAAATGAAATAAGAATTATACTGTAAACTACAAAATAAAAACAATGTAGCAGTAAATTGAATTTGTTGCTAAATCTTCTGTTTACGAAAAGGCCAGTGATTTTCGTGGGAAAATCAACGCTACGCCCATATGCAAATTATTTGAAAAACATGCATACTGTATGTGGTACAAGTTACTGTATGTAAATTAAACGACTGTATAATAATACGGTATGCAAGTTATAGTTTTATAGTTTTTCATTTATTTTGTCATTTAAAATTGCAGTCTAAAGTCAAGTAAAACGAAAAGTTGTATGAAAATGTACAGCAAATACGTGAAAAAATATTAATTAAACTTTCTTTCAATGTAAGTTAATTATAACCTGCCAAAATTAATTACACGCTACAAGAATTATTTATTAAAGCGAAAATTACAATTAATGAAAATCTCATCAATTAATACCTGTAATTAACATTGTTAATACTGAAAAGTGCTAAATTCTCAGTGATATTAATTAATTTATTTTTTAAGTGTAAATTTTTTAATGTTTAGCAAAAAAAAAAAAGTCTTAATAAATTTTGGATTATGTGGATAATATTTTTTGTAATAATTTAACTTCACAGATGCCTAAATGGCTTTAAATTTACATAACATGTTCATAAATTTATAACAAATTATCATAATACGATTAATAAATTGCTTACTCAGGTTAATTCTTACCGACTTAAACAATAAACCAATACAATAATTTTTCATTTCTGAATAAAACATCAAATAAATTGAAATTCAGCGAATGTTTGTCAAATTAGCTAGGCTTAATATTTCCATCTCCAAGTTTTATTTATTTATTTTTGCAAGTTGTCCAGTAATAGATGACCACTCAATCATAATCCGACTGTACTATAAGTCGTTTCATAGCCATTGTAGACATTTTAATTTGAATTTTATTCAGATATCATTTCCATGAGTCGCTTTTTTCTAATGTTTCGTACATGCTTTTACATTTTAAAAACATGAAGAGTTATAACTCATCATTGTGACAACAACTTCTAAAAAATGCTTCAACTTTTTATACATCTATTTTTGTATACATTTAAATTTTTTTGACTATTAATCCGGAATCAGCTGATTGTCAGCACTCAAATCACGTCCGTATCTTTGTAATTTTTTGTGCATTTTATTTGGGGTGGACGGTGAAAGGGGTATGTTGACCACATGTTGGAATGTCACATTCCATTTGACATAATAATAATATTCACAAAATCCATTAACAACAGTTTGTTACTTTAAAGGTCATAGGTGACGAAAATCATGGTGAAACATAAAAATTATGAAAATGACAAAAATTCAAAAAAAAATAAAATATGTTTATATACATGTCTGAAATGTATATAAGGCCGTAGAGTACATTGGGTAATAAAAATAACAACCGAGCACTTGGTTGGGGTGGGTCAAAAGCAAAAGCACTGTACATAAAAATAACAAGGAATGTGGACACTATCCAATTATTCCAACGTAGCCACGAGCTTAGAGCAAAAAGGTCACACTCAACACCAAAAACTCTTTTTCCATCAAATTCAATATAAAAAAAACTACATAATGTACATTACCTTATAAAAAAAAACTCATATTCAAATATAATAGCGCTTATTTGAAGCATAAGTGTAAAGTGTGATACTATTAAAATATTTTTATTTAATACGAAAACAATGTAAAAGTTTGAATAAAAACGTTGAAGGAGGTCGCAGTTCAGGCAGATTTTATAACTTCAAATTAAAGCACTGGGGGTTTGTACTATACAAGTTATTTAATGAAGCTCATAAGAACCTCCAACCTGTAATAGTAATACAATTTAATAAAGCCATAATTATGTAAGTCTAAAAAAGTGTTTTCAAAGCAAGGTAATTTTCAAGCTCTTATCATCATTTTTAGCGCCTTTAAAATATTTCATTTAAATTGCAGTTAATAATTTAATACCTCAAAATTACGGTTTACAACATTTATTTGGGGTAAAATGGGGCGAAACTTAACTGTGTATACTGGATATGACAGGTAACATTATAACAAGCATTTTGGAAACTTATTTTGCACTATATTCAGAATAATAAAACGCCCAATACATTTTTTAGAAAAATTATATGAAATTCAATATCAGGTATGTACTGATAATGTCGAACGCCCTTCACATATAATGTAACTTATACAAGTTGATAAATTGCTTTAGTTTTAAAAGAAAATCTCTGAATTAATTTTACTGCATCGTGTTATTATTATCTGTTTATAAAATCAATGCTGAACAACATTATAAATCACATTAAAATTTGAAAGTTGATTTATTGGTTTTTAATGTATTAAGATTTCTGTTTTGTATGAAAACAACCAGAAAAAAACTTATAACTTAATCACTAGTATTAAATTATAATTGTTTTTCAATTAAAGTTACTGTATATTAACTAAAAAACATTTTGTAATAATTTAACACTCGTAAACAAACAATTGTTTATTTTAGTATATCCGATTTTTTTTTTTTTTTTTTTATTTGCATTTGAATTTATAGCGTGTTTATTGTTGCTTTTCTTATATAAATATTTATATAAGTTCTTAACATTGGTTGTCATTACTTTAAGTACTTGTTTTCTGTATTGACTTTTTAAGAATGTCTGATGACCTCATGTGACATTGCCGTTTGACTCATCATCTAAAGTCAAAAAGTGCAATTAAATAGCAAGTGTCAATACAAATGAACTTGAAATAAACATTATATTGCTTACAAACAACTCAACCTACCCAAACAATATTAAAAAACAAACAATAAATCCTTAAAAAAACTCAAAATTATATAATACGTTACATTAAAATTGAGTAAAATATTGCGTCGAAAAATATAACAAGGGTGTTAACTTGCTAATATGAAAAAAAAACTGAAATTTTAACTGTGATTTCACTGTATTTTTCAATAATAACTGCCTAAATAAATGTCCATGGGCAGTTGAAACCACGGTAGCATTTCCGCGTCCTATAAATAATCATACAAGTTGGCCAAGCGTTTGAAATAAAACTATTTCCGCTTCAGTCCTTAGCATTTCAAAATTTTCCATTTTACAACAAAAGAAGGTAAAATGTTCACTGCTTTTTACCACATAATATTACATAAAAAAATTAAAAACGACACGCAATTTTCCTCCTCACATTTCCTAGTCAAAATCATGATGCATTATATAAACATCCACATTAATGAAAATGGTCAGTAAACTAATCACCTATTTGCCTATAGTTTTCCTTGTACTAAAATTGCATCAGGACAAAGTAGCAGAAAGAGCATCACAACCTTTGAACTTTAACATAAGAAATACAACGAAACAGTTCCCAAACTCCCAACAGTGAATACAACTCTTTTTGCAGCTTCTATAGTAAAAAATACAGTAGAAAAACCACTTGTTTTTTTAATTTTTTCCACCTACTCTCACGGATATCGCACTTACACACACAAAGATATACGCAAAAGATATGCCAAACATATAACCCAGATAACATCTTTTTATATGGCACCCAAAATTACACATACACAAATATAACACGTCAAAGTGTAAGAAACCAAACAACATTACAAAGAAGAAGAAAAAACAAATTGAACATGCTTTACATATAGATTAAATCGTGAAATAACTTTTGCGTATTAAATTTCCAAACAACGTACAAAGATTGGTATTCTACATTGAAACACCTTTTTCTCTATTGGCAAAGAAAATAAAATGAGACAAATTCCCATTGAAACCGGTCAGATTTGGTCTTGTTTTTTATTGCCACTTTTTGTTTTATGAAAAGAAAGAAACGGGAAAAAATGTCATTGGAACTGATTAGATTTTGTCTCATTTCTATACAGTGGATTCTCGTTAACACGAAGTTGACGAGACCAAGATTTTTCTTCGTGTTAACGGGGTTTTGTGTTAACGAACACATGCAAAATATAATATATATTGGTCAAACTGGCATTTTTTAAGAGTCAAACTAACATTTTTTCAGAGTTAAACTGAGATTGTTTAAAGTCAAACTGACATTTTTTAGAGTCAAACTGGCATTTTTAAGTCAAACTGACATTTTTTAAAGTCAAACTGGCATTTTTTAGAGTCAAACTGACATTTTTTAGAGTCAAACTGACATTTTTTAAAGTCAAACTGGCATTATATGCATTTCAGAAAAATAAATTCAATTTTAATTTTTTTTTTATAAAAACATACAAAAAATGTATTGAATTTGTATTTGTTTATATAAAAACATTAAAACTTATCAGAATTTTAATTTTCTCTACATTTTCGCCGACGATATTTGCAATTTTTCATTCGGAGAAGCAATATCAGTTCGTGTTAACGGGGTTTAACTTCGTGTTAACGAACAAAAAATGAATGAGAAAGCCTATACTGTAGTTCGGAACCGCAACGTTGCTTCGTGTTAACGAGAAATTCGTTTTAACGGCCTTCGTGTTAACGAGAATTCACTGTATTGACATTTTTTTCTTCCATAGCAAGAAAGAAACGAGAAAAAATGTCATTGGAACTGATTACATTTTGTCTCATTTCTATATTGAAATTTTATTCTTTCATAGCAAGAAAGAAACGGGGAAAAATGTAATTGGAACTGATTAGATTCTGTCTCGTTACTTTATTCGCATTTTTTATTTCATAACAAGAAAAAAACAGGAAAAAAAATCATTGTAACAGAGAAAAATAACCGAGAAAAATCGCCATTGAAACTAACGGGATTTAGTCTCGCCTTTTTAATGACATCTTTTTCTTTCATGACAATAAAGAAACGGGAAAAAATCCCATTGGAACTGATTTGATTTTGTCTCGTTTCTTTATTGCCACTGTAAGAAACAATGTTCCAATTTCGAAAATCCCCCGGTTAAAATACTGTATATTCAAATAATCGTTATATAGCAAGTACTAAGTTACCATACAGAGTTCAGGTTTAGCTTATACCAAAAGTTACACTAAATAACTCTTAAGTTAAGAGTCAATAAAATTCATATCAATAAAATTTGTGGTACTCCCTCTACTCCTCATTTTTCTTACTTTTTTATTTACTGCTTCTCTATTTGCTTTTCTTAGTTGTGGTTGAGCAAATTTATCTGAGAAAAATTGGCAATAAATTGTGGTTGACATGCATGTAAATGGAAGGCAGTTACAAACTACAAAGCTGTAATGCTAAACATACATTATTACATATAAAAGGGTCATATCACCACCTTCTCTTTTTTTTACACCCACATAATTCCGTGTAATATCAGTGTCATTTCATAACTAGTTTTGTGTAATATTTTCAAAAGCAACACTTGCAACAACCACCAGTGTTGTATTTCCAGCAGTTGTTGCTTCTTTCACTTGTTTGAATGCAAAATAAATAAACTCAACCTAATAAAAAATAAACTGGCGTTTGTTTTACTATGGTCAAGTTTAGATTAAATATTAAGAGCATCACAAAACTAGTTTTTTATTAGTGTGTTAATTTAACATTTAACTTATTTGTTTGCATCCTTTTAAAGGTCATTGAAAAAAAATTGAAAATGACCAAAAAATGCTGTTTAATTTAAAAATTTACAATATACAGCTCACAGGATGATTTTTAGATAAGTTAACTGTTCACATGAAGTTAGGAAAGTAACGGGAATAAGTAGCATTGCTTATCATTAATATTTGTCTCGTTTCTTTAATGACAAATATTAATAGTTAAAAAATCAGAATAAGTTACATAAATCAATTTCTCGTTTATTTATTGCTAGTACTAGTACAGTAATGTATGTCTTATTATTAAAATCCATTTTCAAATTGCCCCTTTCAACAATCAAAATGCCCCCTTGTGGTGCGTATGCCCCACGATGGGAAACACCGGTTTAACTCAAGATTTTTTTAACTTTTTTTCTGTTTTGGACGCCTAGAATTAATTTTAACAAATTTGGGTTACTTATTCTCCCATTTTTTGAAGTATATTATGCTGTACACGCCTTGAATAGACGTTTTAGAAATTCTTTTCCAAATTTATCAATTTAAATTCAAATTAATTAGTATATAAGATTACAAATGATTCTTAATATGATTTATCAGTTGAAAACTTAATTCAAATGATTTTTTTCTAAAAATGCAATCTGCCGACATCAAAACTAGGAAGTGCCTTTGATCACGTAAATTTAACAAACAATTTCTACATATAAAAAATAAAAGAAACTCGATGATCAATTAGTGCAAAGTAATAAATAGTCAAAATCAAGTTTTTGATAGCAACTTTTTTGGCTTATAGACAGTCATTGCTCATTCCTCCATCACTTTTCTCCACATGCTCAACCTTTGACACGCGTTTGCAACGTCCAATTGTGTTGTTTTTTTCTCCCTCCCACACCTACGCCACCCACTAATTACACACCCCTGTTGAGAAAATGAATCGATTTGCAAGTAAAGAAAAAAAGCCATCTAACAGCGCCTACTAATTAAGGTAGGAGAAGATAAAGCGAAAGGCGGAGCTATCAGGAAAAAAAATCATTTTTTATATATAAAAAAAAGTTCACATAGCAGAAAAGTACGTATTGTTAACAAAAAAAATTTGACAATACGAGAGAGTAGAAAATGTAGCCGTTTTATGTGGATTGTTTTGGTTAACCACTCCCAAAAAGCTTATTTTTATAATTTAAGAAATGATGAGAGGGGATGAAAAATGCAAAAAAGAAAAAATAACATTTTTTTATGATCTGTAATTAGATCCATTATTTTAATTAGTTCTCATCTTCAACATGGCCGACCACACACGTCAGTACAAAACTGGTCTAGTTATATAGAGCTCAAATCAACATGTCCAGAATGACAATTTCATAATTATTATTTAAAAAAATATACTATTTTCAGTTTTTTTAACAAAAAAAAAAAAAATTAAAATGCGTGTGAACAAAAATATTTTTTTTACAAAGTACCAGTAATAAAATAATAGTTTTGCTAATTATGTCAATCAAACCAAGAAAATAAATCTAAAAAAAATATTTTGATTTTTTGACTGACAATCTCAATATTTGGACATGTGAATATTGTGTTCATTTCCCACATCAAAGTCAAATTATCTTAACAATCATGCATAATATATTTTGTTTACATTAAATTGACATGGGAAATGCAACAATTATGTAATACGAGTATAACATTACAAAAAAAAGTTGTCAAGTTAAAGATATAATTTCAATCAGCTTACAAACATTAAAATGTTCACTTTTTTCTAATTAACATAACTAAATTTTCGTCATTTTACATGACAAATGATTAAGCATAAAAGTAGTTAAAACTTAAAAATGTAGCCATTAATTTAGCCATTTTTGTTTTCAGTCGAGTCCAGTTTGCAACATTAAACAAACATGTAAAAAAGTGCAAATATCATTGTTTACATAACCTCAGAACACTGATAAACATCAAAAATAAACAATGTCATTGTCATGTGCTGTTCATACAATTATATTAGCAAATAAAATAACAATGACATTTACGATAACTATTTCCTAGTTTGGAAAATAATAGCGAGTCTCAAATCATGACAAATTGGTAATAAACTTATCTAACTGATACATAGCTAAAATATTTTTCATTGCATATAAAAAAAAAGTAAATAAATTAAATGTTCTTAGTTTTAAATTATCCTTTACCTCTTCTACATGAGACAAAAACGCTTAATTTATTTTTGTCATAAATTTATAGTCGTTGTTATTGCTGTAGTTGAGGTCTGTGTGTTTATTTAATGTTCAAAAAAGACAAAAAAAAAAATCCAAACAAACCACCCAAGAGAAAGAGAGTTAAAATTTTGAACTTGAAATTTAAGTATCGCTTAAATTATTTTTTTTTGTTTTTATTTGACAGACTTTATCAACGCTGACAACGGTGTTGTTGGCTCAAGAAGTTCCAGTGTGGTCGTCAGGAGATCGGCCAACAAATATGCCTGAAATATTACTGCTAGACGTCATGTGTTACACGGACAAGATGACAGTTACAATCCAATTTAGTGCCCCATTCCAGGGAATGATCTTCTCCAAAGGCAGTTATGGCCAACAAAATTGCATCTACGTGTCACCCAACTCAGGAAGAACCGACTACAAATTCGATATTTTGTACGACCAATGCGGAACTAAACCGGATCTGCAAGGCAAATTTTACGAGAATACCATCGTCATTCAGTACGAAAAAGATCTGATAGAGTTGTGGGACGAGGCCAAGAGGTTACGATGTGAATGGGCCAACGATTACCGGCAGATGACCGAGAGCATGCCGGCTGTCAAAATAGACGACCTCACCGTCATCGAACTTAATTTTCAAGTATCTAAATTTTTGAACATTCCGATAAAATGATAAAAGTCAACTCGTTAAAAAAAAGGAGAAAAAAATGTTGTAATTATTTAATGTTAGAAATAAAAATTCCACCATTTCCATTCTTGTCTTATTTTGGGGCAGAGATTGGTGGTTCAAATCAAGCCAAAATCGGATCAGATTATAAAAATTTAAATAAATATCAAATAACTTACAACATTGCAGCGAGTTAGCTATTATAGTTATAAAAAAAAATTGTTAAAAATAATAAATTAATCAACTTTTAATTATAGGGTGACAATGTAGACTGCTGGATGGAAATACAGGAAGGAAAGGGGCCTTGGGCAGGACATGTTTCAGGAATTGTTCCCATCGGCTCAACATTAACATTAGTGGTAGCAATTAGCGATCCAAGTGGTGAATTTGACATGATGGTTCGTTCTTGCGTGGCTCACGATGGTGTGAAAGCGCCACTACAATTGACTGATGAGCGTGGTTGCGTAATGAGGCCGAAAATGTTTAGTAATTTCATGAAAGCCAAAACAAGAGACGGGAGAGCTTCCGTCATTACGTACGCTCACTTCAGCGCCTTTAAATTCCCAGACACCATGCAAGTAAACATCCAATGTAAAGTGGTCATTTGCCGCCATGGCTGTCCAAAACCATGTTCAAAAGAAACAGTGGAAGAACTGAGTGAAATGTCTGCCAATCGAATTCGGATGAACGATGGTGGAGCTCCAAACCGAAGAAACGATCAGCTTCTTGAAGAACTGACCGCCGAAGCCAGTCATGTTAAACCGAGCAGCACCGCACGCAAAGGCAGTCCATCTACCGGAAGTAAAGAACAAGCAGAGGCATTCGCCTATTTTCCAGCCAACCAAGAAACAGAAGACCGGCCCTTATCTAAGCCGCACTCGTTCCCGTACGGACCTCGAAGTTACGCCGAAGGTCGCAGCGGCAGAAGAACCCGTAATGCGGCGGACGATAAGGAACTCCGAGTGTCTTACACGTTTCAAGCCATTTCTAGAACTGATTTAGCATTTGCACCTAACACTTCCTCTGACTCTGTGTCCATCTACGCTGGACGTAGATCGCAAGACGCTGTTGGACCATATGGTGTGTGTCTTTCAGTGCCCAGCTTTGGGGCTCTATTTGCCTCCTTGGGAATGTTTGCTGTCACCGCCGTGCTAGTGGCAGCTGTGTGTGGTTTCCACTATCGAAATTACAGTGTTAAAATGGAAAACAAATTGAACTCAAATAATGAAAATGACCAACCAAATAGTCATGTCATTTTCCCAACTCAAAGAACTGTAATGCAAATGAACACTCTCAGGACAAAATTACAATAAAGGTCCTAAATAAGTAAATAAGTCTTAAAAGACAATAATTTATTGACTATAAAAGCCGGGGAATATGTGTAAAGTTGCTGGGACAACAAAAAACATATTCAAAACTATTTTGTGTGTGTGTGAATAAAAAAGTGACAAATTACCAACAATTAAAAGAGACAGCAATAAAAAAGCAGTAACAAACCACAAAGACACAAAAACAATGCCTTAACAGTGGGGGAATTTGTCTGCCATTTGAATAATTACCAATGCAATTTTCAAGTTTATGGACATATCAAAGTTAACCGAGAAGAATTAACCTTTCAAAGCGGCTGGTTACGTTAAATGGTGTAATCAATCACAAGTAGAAAAAAAAGTGGTTGAAAAGTATAATTATTATCATCGGTATTTAAGTTAAATAGGGCGTGAGTTAGATTTCTTTAGTGTGGTTATTTTTGTGTGTGTAGACTGTAGAGTATAAATGAACAATTATTAAGCAAAAATATTTAACTCAGGAAAAGATTCAGAGCAGTCTAGTGCAATATTTTCCTTAAAAAATCCATTTATCAGTTATCACCAACAACCTCAATCTTTAAAATAAAAAATAGCAATATAAACAAATTTCCAACAACCTCAAATAATTACACCAACTTTGAACTTTCTACATAATTTTGTTAAAAAACAGCATATATTACACTTAAAATGGGATAAAACTGCTTCTCAAGTTGTGGCACGCTCACCAAAATGCAAAATTTGTATTTTAATAATTCAAAAACCCAAAACCCTTTAAGTTTCTTAGGTACGTCAAATATAAAAACCTTGAGAGCCACTATTACACCATTTATCTTAGAAAAAAATCTTAATTGCAGTTAGCCATGGGCAATCCCGACCGATATATCTCCATAAAGACCTCCCATATTCAACGTAAAAACAGAATTTTTAAAATGCACATGTCAATCTTTACTATTTTCTTTTGTTTTTTTTTTTTTTTTAAATTAAATCTTTAACAATAATTCAATGAAAACATTTGCCTAGACATGTTATCGATTCTTTTCCAATATCTTATTTGAATTCACTGATATTTTACAGCATCTAACTTGATTAGTTTATTACCAATATATTTATTACTCGGATTATTAATTATTTTTTTATTATAAAAGAAGAAAAAACACCTTGTCGTTTGCTCAATGTGATTTGTTGTATTTTTTGTTTCATCTGCGCCATCATGTGCCACTAACAATTGAAACAGTTGTTTAAATATTTCTTTTTTTTTTTCTTCTTTCGTTTCTTTGGCGTAGGATGGAGCTGTTTTTGTGTGGTATTTAAATGTACTAAGACGCCATTTAAATTTCTGAGAAAAAATTACTATTAATTAACTAATGCTAAGCGTTTATTATAGATTAGTAAACACTTGGCAAAAATATTTATTTAATATTTTTCTATTTAAAATTGGGTTTGATATTTATTTTTGAAGTATGTGTATTTTTAATGCCGTAATTAAATACATTTAAAGGTCAATACTACTTCCTGAAAAACTCTATTAAAATCAAACATATTTTAAAAAATTGATGTTTTCAGTAGAAGAATAATCATAATCGCATCTATAATTGACTATAACTTTAACCTTTTGAATTAACTTTCCAGTTCTCCTATAAAATGATACAGTTTTGTACTTTTGGCATCAAAAAATAATTTATTGGGCTTTTTTTTTCCTTGACTTTTAAATCGACTCAATAATGTCAAATATTAAACACTGTAATAATATTAACGCCATTTCCTTTTAAGTATAATTAACTTGTAAAATTTTGAATGTTGTTTAAAATGCCGTTTAAAAAATAATCTGTTTTCATTGGCATCAAAATAAAAAAATCGTTAATCAAGATATCAAAAACTTCATTAATATTCACCCTATAAAATAAGTTGAACTAGTCCATTCATGCGTCCATCTGGGTCGATTTACGCTTATTAGATTCGCTATACATTTTGAAGTTAACCAACTCTTCATTGACTAAACCAACATCAACCAATATAATACGGTAACTTAAGTCTTCAAAATCAAAGATGAATACTAAAATGAGTAAAACATCAGGAAGTGCTAACAGCAAATTGGAGCTAATTCCAAACTACATGGATTACTGCAATAAACGTGCTCATGGATATCGTTTCTATCAAGCATTACAACCAGTTTGCAATCGCTACTTACAACTGCAATGGGACACTAAGAAATACAACGAGCACTGCAAAAGAGTTTAGTAACTTTTAAAAACAATTTCATTCATTTATTAAGTTACCACTAAAATCTAAAAACCTTTCAAATATAAGTCACTTGTCACTTTTAAGTCATAAGTAACTAAAGCACTGCAGATAAAACCACAACAAATGGTCCTTTAAGATGACAATTGCACACTTAAGTATTTTATTTCCACAGTTAATGTAACTTCACTTTTTATTTTAAAAACTGGACTTTTAAAGTCACATTAATTTAGTTAGTAAGTCGTTAAAATTGTCTTTAAACGCTAATACCAAATGCTGAATTGTTGTTGTTTATCTGTAACCAATAGCAACAGAGGCGCTTTTAAAAATAAATCAATATAAAACCATACAAGAAAATCTCGCAACTACTTTATACAGTACTATCAAATTAAAAACGATACAAATATGCATGAAACTTGTGTAATTCAGTCTGTTGGTGTTTTAAGAACAATTAAGAAATAGGAAAAATCTCTTATCATAACAAATGTCTTCTTTCTTTTAAGGAATTTCTTACATTGGCCTTGACTTAACGTAAATACCATAATCAATACTCGTATCTTTTGGTCAACACTTACAGAAATGACAATTAAGCTAAATGACATGAAACTAATCTAAGTTGTATTTTTTCTATGATATAACTAAGGTTAGCTCTGCAAAGCCAACTGTAAACACTCAACCCCCTATTTCGTATCTGCATATTCACGTCAACTGGAAAAAGCTTCAGGTAACAGTTACAGTTCAATACTAAAATGAATACAGCTTAATTACAGTACCAAATGGCAAGTAAATTCGTGTCAATCTTTTCACAAAGATGAACCGCGAGAGAATGAATGAAATAATGCGAGATAATGAGACATTGTTAAACCGAATGTCTCATGCAATTCACAAGGAACAGCGACTACCAGCTGTCAAAACAGCCAACAAAAATACTGCTAAAAGGTAACATTTACTCTCATTCACAGCTATTTCAAATAGTTTTATCAATCAATTTTTAGAGATGTTTGTTTTCGATTCTGTGTTTTGCAAATTGCAGTCTGAATTACGAGCAGAGAAAAGCAGAAAATATGAAGATAATGGAAGAAAATCACAAAATTCTGCATCGTATTGTGAGCAAGTCTGCAAATTACAATGCAAAAACTTGGCAGAATGAATGGCACACTTCAAGACGCTATTTACAATCGCTTTCAACTTATCCTGCCAACAATAATGCACGATCAAACTAAGTTAGCTAAGATTACGGTGACTTAATATTAAGAAACCAACATAAAAGAAGTTAATTGCACTCATACAGTACTACACAAGTAGCTTAACAACGTTATGCTGAATAAGACAGAATAATAACATAATCAAAAATAGAATTTCACTTCAACATTGCAATTTGATAAATTATATCAAATTGTAAAAATCTTAAAATTATTAATTGTTAAAATAAATATTTTGTCTTACATTGAATCCAAATGAAGCACTTCAAATGCAACCATCATTTTCTATTATCCAAAGCTTCCATAGTTTTCACGTCCATTGAAACCTGAATTTCTGGTCCATTTTATTGTCACAATTTATACTCACATACCAGACCATCTAAGAAAATGATAAAACAATTAAATTAAATTAAATTCTGTAAATCAATAACGGGTGTACCGGTAATTTTAACAACAAAACAAACATTTTTTTCAGTGATGATAAAAGATGGAAAAAATTGAAAGATGACATACAGTACGATGGTCATTTGCTCATTTTCAAACTAATTAAAAAAATTAATTTAGAGCAGTTTCCAAGTACACATTGTTCCCATATAAAATTGGGATGATATATTTATTTTTTAAGTATGTTTAACCAAAATAAGTTAGAATTTGAAAAGCTTTTTTTAGGTTCGATAATATTATAGCTATGAGTAAATCTTTTAATTTCAGGAATGAGATTTAATATTCTGAAGCAACTCAATAGAGTTAAAATTGTTAAGAGAATAATTGTTTAACATCAAATATTTAAGTTACACTGCTTATAAACCATATGTGGATCACATCGAAATACTAGATTATTTAAATCCATACATAAAACATCAAACTGGAAATTAAAACCATTATTTTTGAACATGGTTTTCTAAATGAGCATTTGTCCATAATATGTCTTCATTTGAATAAGTTTTTTACACAGTTACACAGTTTTGCCTTTATCATTTACATTTTACATCCTAAAACCATTAAAAATAGCATGGAAAAAACTCCAATTAATTAGTAATTCAACTTACAAGTACAAAATGAACTTAAAATTAAATTCTCACATTCATTTAAATTATGCAATGTCTCTAAATTTGTTTAATAAAATTCCTTCAAGACATAAATCTTCTTTGTTTCCTTGAAGAAAAAAACAGTACCATATATAAAGTATGTTATGTGGTATTGTAGTGTAGCAAGACAGTGTGTAAAATTTACATTTCCTTATTGAACTGTTATTCATTTTAAAAATTCCGCTTTTACCCAAATGAAGTTGCATAAAATAACTTGCATACAATGTATTCTGCTGCCACCTAGTACTAAGTAATTGCATTTATGTCGTTAACAAACACAGTTTGATCTTAAGAAGAAAAAGAAAAAAAAAGTAATTTCTTTTCATTTTTTTTTCGTACCCCTCAATGCTAAGAATAGAATAAACAAACAAAATTCCAACACGCAATATTTTTTATTGAGTTCTTCTTCCTGATATTTCTTTATGTCTCTGTAAGATGTTTTGAACAATAAAAACGAAACCAGATTGGAATTTCAAATTGTATGATTGATAGCGAATTAAGTTATGCAACAACAAACAATTGAAAATAGTATTGAATGTTTTCCATTTCAGTTTTTTTCCAATTGTGCTTTTAAAATATTTTCAAATTTAAATTCTTCAAGAATAAAATAAATAAGTAAAATTAATGTCAACTGAATTTCCTTACATTGTAAATTAGAAACAAGTAAAAAGTTGCCCTAAAATTACAAATACTTGCTTAAAAAAAGACTTTGATGTCATTTTATTTAATTTTAAAACTGGTTGCAATAAAATACCACTATTTAATATTTTTATTATTAATAATAAAGTTAGTTACAAGTATAAGGGACGTTGCCATGTTACGTATATAAAGATTAACATGAACTGTCCCTTATTCTATTACTTTAAGTAAAAAATAATTTTAGTGTCAACAATTTATTTTTTAGCTTAAAACTTTTTAAATAATATTTTATTTAACGTTCCAGCAATTTGTTTTAAATGAAAACCCAGAAATATAATAAAAAAAATTTCGCATCTAAATTAGTCAATTTTATAAATGGAAGTCTTAAAGCTAATCCAATTGTGTTGAAAACAAGTGGATGATGGTGAACAGGTGTCGACTAAAAAATATATAAAAAAAAACGTTGTAGAAAACAGGAAAACAAAGCAAAAAAATAAATAAAAATGTTTTAATGCCATCCCGGAAATCAATTTAGTTTCGAAATCACGTCTGGACAATAAATCATTCATTCAAAAACATCAGCTTAACTAGACCAAAATATTATCACATTCAAAAAATTATAATAATAATAATAAAAAATGGTTATAACTATAATAACGATTGTTATTTTCAATTCTTGTCGCCAATAACAATAAATAAATTAATAATCACATACACTAACCAGTTTTCTATGCATTCTGCCACAATACTTAAAACGTTTCTCAACCTTATGCACGTGTACCTAAATGCTGCAAGTTACGTAATTACGTAATGTGGCACGTTGTGGGAAATATTTGGCCTATCATTGGCTTACATAAAAGTCACGACTTATTTAGCATTTTTCTTGTTTTTAAAACGTAACATTTTTGGCTGTGTAATTGTTCATGGTCGTTCAAACAGTCACGTACATTATATTTTCAAATTGACTCTCGATTTAGCCAATACTAACATTTTTTTTTTTAAATAATAAAAAAAAATATTTAACCCCGTCCTTGTCCCCCTTTCTTATACACTCCTCCCCATCCTTCTCTCCGTCTATCTCTCTTCCCACAAAATAATTAATACATTTTATCTCTCTTTTTTTAAAGCATCCTTTGAGTACAATATTTCGGCTTTATTGCATAAAAATAACCGCTATCAAGTTTTTCATGTAGAAAAAATGAAACCGCCAAATGTCAAATCAAGGAAAACGACGTCAATGTTATACAGTAACGTTTTGGTCAGGAATTTCCACATTATCCATTAAAAATAAATGGGAAGTTTCATGGTCGTTCAAATTTTCAAAATACAAAAACAACCAAAATAAAATAATAAAAAAACCAAATAAAAGCCAATATCGATGACAATAGAGTTTTCAGTATTCATTAAAGCAAATTAACATTAACACCTTCCCAAATTTCAATGATTCGCACAAAAAAAAATGATAAAAAAAACCACAACAATTTCAACTTAATTAACGTACCAATTAGAAAATAAGCAAAATATCAAAACAAATTGGGCTTATTTTGGCATTCAACTTAATCAGTACAATAAACTCTATTTATCCGAATATAATTTTGTTTTTCACTGTATAAATAAGTTAAGTTGTTTAGCCTAAATTAAACGCTAATTAATTCCGCTGCTGTATATCGATTAATCTGATTAACCTATTTGTTCGTAATAATAATAAAAGCTCTTAAATAGATTACCTAACGGTGAAACAGTAATTTGAGTTAAATTATGCAAACAATATAAAGTAAATTTGGTACTAGCGTGTAGTTGGTATGAGAAAAACGAACCATTAGTTAAGAAAATAAACAAAAATTAAAAATTTGAATAAAATATTAATAATTATGATCAACGTCGACTATTAAAAATGTAATTAGTTTACTGTACAGTATATACTGCACCGTGCTTTCTTTTTATTTTCTTAACAATTAACGATGATTTAAGAGTTTGTAATTTGCATAACATTTGTAGTGATTAATACAGGAAATTACTCATGTAAGTTACATTAGCTGCTCCCACTTCTCAATAATCAAAAAGTTTCTTCAACTTCTGAAACATTTACATTTACAACGGTTAAAATCAATGGCAATTCGGAAAAGTGCTTTTCAACGTCACAAAAACAATTGTTGCTTTTAATTAGTAGCAATTATTATTGAAAAATTTGGTAATAGTGTAATTAATTACTGTGAGTGAAAGCTATCAAAAAAATTCCAAATTTCCCACTGAAAATGACTATACTTCGGGTCAACAGTTTGCGAACATCATTCTATGAAAAACAGCATACATGTAGATCATACCCTCGGTAATCCGACAAACTTTTTGGAAAGACGTTGTCAGATGACCGAATTTGGTGGATTAAAGAAAACTGTTACAAACCCTCTGTAGTACGGCACTTTTTAAAATAATTCGACAAATTACGTTATAAAATGTTGTAGTGGAATTGGCATGTCGAATTACAATGAGTGCCGGATTACTGGGGTCTACTGTATTTTGAATATATGAACTAAAAATCACCTAATAAAATACACACACAATGTCAACTTTTCCATTTTCATACACTATAACTTATTCTGCCATTTTATGATCAAAATTAAAATACAGTACAGTGAAATGCATTTAACGCGAAATCGTTTAACATGAAAAATCAGTTTACCCAAAATTATAACGCGGTCCTGATCAAATACCATGTATGTTTATACATTTTTACTTTAACACGAAACAAAAAATCGATTAACAAGAAAATATTGCACTTCTCGGAATCAACAAAATACATACTGTACACTTGAGCAATTCGATGCTAAAAAAAGACAATGCAAAAAAAAATCAGATTATTGTCCAAAAAATTAATAAATGTTTTATTGCCTTATAAAAAAAATTAAAATCACAATAAAGTATGAAAGTTTAAAAGTTTATTAAGCTATGTATGTACAGTATAGTAATTCCAGATGTAACAAGTGTATCTAATATTCAGTCCTCTCAGTTTCGTGTTAAAGGTTTTCACTGTACTCTACGACCCCTTAAACTTTGAAAGGAACCACTAAGTCATTGGGCAGCAATGTACCACTTGTCCAATCCACTTTACTGTATAAAATACACTGCTCAACTAATCATTTTGTTGATGGAGCAATGACATTTTTCATAATTAACCGAAATACCATTAGTAATTAATAACTACTAATCATCAAACTTAATTAACAATGATTAGGCCTACTTCAATATCAACATCATCATCGACTTTCATCCATGTGTTTTTACTACACAAATAATAATAATAATACAGTACAAGTTCAGTACCGGTAAGTTATTTCCTTTTACTTATTTTCTGTAAGTCTGCCAAATAACTGACATTATACAGTATTATACACTGAATAGTAATAGCATCTCTGATATTAAAAGCCATTAAGTAATTACTAAAATAACGAAAGCATGTCAGTGACTGTGTCCTCAACATTCTGATGAAATAAAAAGTGTCTAATAAGACCGCATTATTACACTGAATAACCTAAGATAAGTTTACATCTGTCCTTGTTAGTTCACCTTTGTAATAAATAGCCTATAATAACAAAAAACGAAAAAAATGAAAGAAAAAACTGAAGTAATTTGAAAAGATGTGAGAACGATGGTATTAAGTGGCATTAGGTTATTTGTGGCATGGTTTACATTAACAAAATGGTGCCATGATGACCACAACGAGTATTAAGTTAGTATAATAAAATCGGTAATTCAAAAATACAATTTTCTTCCATCACATGTTTTTTTTTGATTTCCTAACATGAATAATTGCCAGCCATAATATGCAGCTTGAAAAAATATGTGCGGTTAAGAAGTGTATGTGGCAAATTAAAAAATGGTAAAGAAAATGGCATCAACAAAAAGTTCAAGGGAAACAACATAAAAATTCTAACTTTTCAAACAGAAAAAGTCCATAAACAACCGTAACTAATTCAAATAAATATTACAATTAGTCATTCACCATACATATAGTATATACTTGAGATTTTTTCCTCTACTAGTTGGTCCGGATTCAAAACGTGTGGAAATAATTTATAATTTTCTCGCCAACAAACGTTTCAGACAACAAAAAATAGAAATAAATACCCACTAAAAATTATTTTAAATGTTTGCGTACACGTTGAAATCATTTAAATTTGTTCATAAACTTTAATTGCTTCACTTTACTGTATTTAATTTTTTTTAGACGATCACGTCTCCTTAAACGTTAAAAGTTCCATGCAAATTATTTTTCATGTTCACCTGTGATTTTTATAGCAGTTACTAATGTGCGATACTGGAAAATTAACACTGAAAAACCACACACAAAATAAAAAATTGTACATTTTTAATTAACTCACACCTAAATATGGATTAAGATTTAAGTACCGGTAATAAATTTTTAATTATAAAGTACTGTACATTTCGTCGGCTTCATAAGAAAACCTTGTAATTTCACGGTTTGTCAATAAAGAAACAAGATGAAATTGCATTGGTGTCGGAATTGTATAGTTTGTTTACTGTTATAATGAAAAGAGATGATATTGTATTGGTTGCAATGGAGATTTGTTTTGTTTACTTAAAGTGTTTATACAGTCTAATGAATATTTACTAAATTGTATGAGTTGCAATAGACATTTGTCTTAATTGACGCACAAGCACTGTATAGTAACTTAGAATTACGAAGTTTTTTTTGGATAACCTAAAACAATTCAAGAAATAATAGCAATATGAAGTGAAATTTAATTTTGTCTCGTAATTACGTTTTGTGCTTGAAAATCAAATTTTCTTATAAAAAAAAATTCAATTTTGCATCTTAAAATAAAATTAATTTTGAATCTTAAAAAAATTAATTCTGCATCTTAAAAAAATCAATTCTGCATCTTAAAATAAAATTAATTTTGAATCTTAAAAAAATCAATTCTGCATCTTAAAATAAAAATAATTTTTCCCTTTAAAAAATTCCATTTTGCATCTTAAATAAAATTAATTTTGCATCTTAAAATAAAATTAATTTTGCATCTTAAAATAAAATTAATTTTGCATCTTAAAATAAAATTAATTTTGCATCTTAAAAAAATCAATTTTCCATCTTAAAAAAATCAGTTTTTCATCTTAAAATTCAATTTTGCATCTTAAAAAATAATTTTTCTTTCATTTTAAACCATCAAATTTTGCATCTAAAAACTCAAAAACTACCATGTAAAAAATTGAGTAAATAAATCTTGCATAATTGTTTGCGATTTATCTGTCATGATATTCTAGAAAGAAATCTCACAATCCGCTGCATTTTCCAGTACAAAATTCCCAATGATTAAGTATAAAATATAAATTGCACCATTTAAAAAGCATTATGATGAAATATAATAATAACAAGGTATCATAAGAGCAGCAGCAAAACTAGTTAGCCGTTAAAAACTTAAAAGTCAATGAACGACACAGAAAACAATTGCTGTCTTATAATTTTATTTATCTTTTCAGCCGTTTTGTTTTCACCCACTTCAAAATCTCAATCCACTCAAATTACGTAAACTAAAAGCAGAAGATTCACACCATATGCAATCCACACAGACAGAGAGATGCTATCGCCCTCAATAAAAAAACTAAACACATACAAAAAAACTGAGAAAAAGTAATTTTCTTGTTTAATTTTAAAAAAAGCGTGTGAAAAATAAAAACTCTCAAAAAAAAAAAAATTATTTTTTCACATCGTTTACTCGCTGTCGTCTGCTTCACCTACGTCACCAAAAAAAACCAAAACGAAAATCACACTGCCACACTGACTTAACCTCATTTATTAAATTTTTTTCACGTTTTAATTACCGATATATTATACAGTAGTGTGTAAAATATCAATACTGGTCATCGTAATTAAGATATTACTAGTTGACGACCGATTTCAATCGCTTTATTATTATTATTGTAAGAGAGTGAATAAACCGCTTTGTGATAAGAAAACTTTTAATCGGTTGATCATGCAATGCAAAATAATTCGCTATCGACACTTCCCGGAATTGATGAGTTGCATTCAAATCATCAAAAGAAAAGAAATTAAAGCTCAACAGAGAACGAGATTATACAGTACAGAATAGTAAAATAATAAAATGTAGGTCAAAGGTGAATAATGTTTAATTCGATTTAAATTGACCAAACCGCCATGTGTGAAATACCAAAATACCAGTTTGGCTAAAAAGCCGGATGTTACGTGATTAAGTTTGATTCAGCTTTTGTGATAGAAATTGTATAAAGATGCCGTGTTCAATTTTGTTAACAGACGGATAGTAGCATTATGCAAATAGACAACAAATTACAACAAAACCAGTCTACACGCAACTCTTTGTATTCCCTTATACTGTATTTTCTAAAAATAAAAATTTAGTTTTTTTAAATGGTGCAAAACGGTTTAAAACTCGACTTTTAGAAAATTAAATAAAAACTAAAAATTCAGCAGTAGTCACACTGAATAATGACATGCCCCATGTCTAAAATTGATATATAAATCACCAAAAGAAAATCTGGGTCATATCCGTTGCCATATCCGTAATTCCACTTCTGATTCACTTTCCTTTAACATACTAAATCGCACAATAACAACTAACAAGTCCAACTGCAAGTATTTTAACACAAGAAAATCCTATTGAAGGATGGGAACAGAGGTCCTTTAAAATCCAGGTCAGGTGGATGCTCAAAACTTCAAAGTACTGATGTTTCAAAATTGCTTAAAATGTGGGAAAATGTATCTAATTAAATTAGCACCAATTTCTTTAAAAAAACAAACAAGAAAAACGCCAAAATTGGCTTAAATTTACAATTATTGTAAGTCAAAAATTAGTAACAATTTGTTACCTAAAAGATGAGAAAGTGTAGTTTAACTTTAACTAAATTGTCCTTAAAGTTTTAGTAACTTTGTTTTTTTTGTCTAAATTGTCAACGAGCAAATTTGACCTAATGAAATAACTAAAAAATCAGGTACTGAAATCTTAAAAAAAAGTAGTAAAAGCTTTTAAGTACTGTATTTGATTAATTTTCTCTTGCATGTGACAAAATAATTAACGTTTTATGCAAATGATTTTGTCAAGCAGGAAGTCGCCTACACTAAGTTAGCTTTATCTTTCAAAATATACCAGTAAAACTGACACCTAAAAAATTAAAACTATTACGAATATTTTCTGATAATTTATATAAGATTATTATTTCGTGTCGGTTAGTGAAATGATTTTTTTTTTCATTTTGTGTTAGTAAAAATACCAGAATAATGAGAAATGGGAAGCCGGCTAGGGAAGATATTACTCGCTTGATAACATCCAATAACTATTTTTCAAATCTACTCATAAAACTTTTCTACCTCTAAAAATAAAAATAATAGTAATAATAACGTCATCAAGTGTGAAAACCGTAAAACTGAATTTAACCTCCCACAGAAACAGCTAGACCATCAAATCACTGCAAAAAGAACCAAAAAATAAAAAAAGAAAACCGCATATCACCAATCGAAACTAAATTTTCATCTTCTTCCACTGAGAAAACATTTTTTAAAGAAAAGAACATAACTTTTCGCTGATAATTTCAGTTTCAGTAAGCAATTAACTTAAAAAATAATAAAATAATCAACAATTAGACTGACTAAACTACATGTGCACTTGAAAAAACTAATTTCTGATGAACCAAGTTGATTTTCTTCTAATACTAAACGCCATACATAAGCATAATACACAACAAAGAGTTTGAAATTACCCTGCAGCACTGTTACATAAAAAAAATAAACAGAATAATTAAGGTTATCATCACAAGAATAATCAAAAGAATTAAGGTTAACATCACAGACTTCAATAGAAGCCCCACAAAACAATAATAATAATAGTAAAAACGCACAGTTACAACTTTGCAAGTTTAAGTCATTTAACCAAAAGAAAAAAAAAATTACTTGTATAAATATACTGTATCAACATGAACTGACACAAGGGTTATTTACCCTTCTTAACATGATTTACTCCCCATACCATTTACATTATGCACACTACATCCTCATAGACATACAGGTACAGGTAAACTAGTAGTTATTTAAAGATTGTATATCTGCATAACAGTACTTATTTTCTTACTCATCTTGCATGTCTATATTTACATTTAAATGGAAATTGTCTGAGACAAAAGTGGTAACAAAGTAAAAAAAAAATTATTACAAATTTTTTACTGTAACCTTATGGTGAACGAGATAACCAGACAAGTGAATAAAGAACTTATGGTAATTTTAATGACATTATTTACAAATAGTTGACATTGACAAAATCTTAAGTTTCTTAATTAACTGTTTATTCTGTACAATATTTAAGCTCCTGTACTAGTCGTGGAGTCGTAAATAAAGGATTTAGTTTCTAAAATCCCATTTTTATACATCAAAACTTGTTTCCTATAACCTAAATAAGTTCATAAAAATAATGTTTCATTGACTAAATGAAGAAACTAACTCCATGGACCATTTTTTAGTTTCATTCCTTTATTGGTGATTTGTGAAATTATGAGAATTTCTTATGGTTTCAACAATTTTATATTATGAAGCAATTTTAAGACATTGATCGGTTTTTTCTTTAACATTTGAAATTTGAAAGCTGAAATAAAATATATTGTACATTTAGATCAATATAATCTTAAAATTTGAAATACTGTAAGTCAACTACAATAACTTATTACAAATGTCAAAGTTAACTTTTGCTATTACGTAAAAACCCCATCATCTTTTAAAAACAATAAAACAATAATAGCAAATCGATATAAAGTTTAGTGGAAACTGGCAAGTACTGGTTAAAATAAATATTAATGTTTTGAGATGAAACTGTTTATTGATTTTAACACTGCAAAGTACCTAACTGGCTTGACCTCACTTTTCAGTACAAATTGTTTACTTACATTTTAGCAGTTACTTGAAGACAAGATACTAGGCGTAATAGTTAAGGAAGTCTAACAAGAAAATATTAACTAAGTTAGTTAAGTAATCTCCGTAAATTTTAAAGTTAAATATCTTAAAAGTTCAACTTTAAAATAACACTTTACCATAGCAGTAAAATTTTAATAAAACCAACAAAAAAATCATCTGTTAATAAACCATATGTTTTTTTAATAATTAGGCTACTACAATTTATAATCTAATAACCTGGCACATTTACAAATAATATCATATCATTAAATAACTTTAAGAGCACCATTACCAAGTAATCACACATTTTCAGATTAAAAAATTCAGCATTTTAAACTTTTTAATTTTCTAACCAAACATTTCGTTAACATTTTTTTAGTTTATTTACGTTGTATGTACTAAAAATACGGCATTTTATTGAAGAAAAAAAATCAGATAAACCATTGCCATTTGCACATACAGTCATTTCCATCTGTTTAAAATTCAACAAAGAATCTGAAAACAAATTGAAATAGGGTTTTAAAGTATAAATGTGAAAAGATTAATGTAGGTCAATAGCCGGCGTTTGTAAATCTAATTCTTATATTAAAAAAAAAAAACCTTTTTTTCAAACAAAGTATTAATAACCTTACATTTATATAAAATATAAATCACCTTAATAAGATATATAAATGTTTTCAAAATAGTCCATTGTGTGTGTAATGTGTTGCCGAATGTATCAAAAATATTTGATAAAAATAATTTTTTTCACATAGAGTACTTTAATTGCATTTAACATTTTTCAGGTGGCTAAATCATTTTAATCTTTTGCAGTTGTTGATAAGTTCAGCTACTTGTACATTTCACTATATTTGTATGAGAAGAAAAGAAAAAAAAATCTTATTTAGATGTTTCATTGAGATGCCAACGTACTTGCATATCATTAGATTAAAATAAACTTAGAAAACTGTATTGCTTAAATAATTTAGTATTAATCAACTCAGCAAATCAAAAATCTAAATTCCTGCACCTGTCAAAACTGCCAAAAAGATATAAAAAAAATATTTAAAAAACTAAAAGTAAAAAAAATAAGATAACAATAGATTTTAAAAATTATTATAATTCCTTTTCAAACATTTTCCCACATTAATAAGCTACTTGAAACATTTTAATTACAACAAAACTTTAATTATTCGGACACTGATTTTCCGGAATGTCAAAACACTAAAAAATTAAATGTTGATTCCCACTTATTAGACACAAAATAAAACACCCAGTTAACCAATTTGTTGTACAAATTCCTTATAATTATATTAAACAACCAAATAGATTAGTCAAACACTACTATTTTTACCTTAGAAGACCTAAAACTTGACATTTTGGCATCAACTAACACTGACTTGATTTCACAATTAATTCCAATATCAATGCAGACCCTGAACTGTTAATGCTAATACTGTAATGTTAAAGTGGCCATGTGTCTGTTAAAAGTTCCAGATTAAGTCAGAAAATAATATTTTATTCAATATTCAGCCATTTTCTGAGTTTGGAAAGAAGAATGTACTTCTTCACTTTCTATTACACTAATCGAAAAACACTTAACAAAAACACAATATCAAATTTCAGCAAAAACCACCAAACCAAGCAAAAGAAATCGATTATTTGCTCTTCTAATTCCTCGTATTTCTTGTACCGGTATATCAAAAGAATTTTATCAATAAAATAAACCAACTTTAATACATTGTAACATTTCACCATATAATCAACAGAGATTATGGTCATACATAGTCTGGTAGATCCATTTCTTAGAAAACAAACATTTAAACACAAATTATCCATAGTTTGAACTGTTTTAATACTATAATAATGCAAAAGATACTTTTCAGGAGTATGTAAGATAATAGTTCCAACGTTAAGCCAGCTAAAAATTAAAAGATTCAAGCTAAAAAAAAGTTCCAAGTTACATTTGCTTTAAAGTTCCAAGTTACGTTTGTTTAGAAGTCCAATTTTGCCTGTGTAAAAGTTTCAAGACATTTATACTAATTGAACTTAAAGTTCCAACAATGTATACTAATTTATCTTAAAGTTCCAAAAATGTATACTAATTTATCTTAAAGTTCCAACAATGTATACTAATTTATCTTAAAGTTCCAACAATGTATACTAATTTATCTTAAAGTTCCAAAAATGTATACTAATTTATCTTAAAGTTCCAACAATGTATACTAATTTATCTTAAAGTTCCAACAGTGTATACTAATTTAGCTTAAAGTTCCAACAGTGTATACTAATTTAGCTTAAAGTTTCAAGCTATAATCTAATTTAACTTAAAAGTTCTAAAGGATGTCTGCTTAAAATTCCCAAATTATTTCAATTAATTTGTGATAAAAGTTTCAAACTATTCCGGAAATCTGTTAAACGATCCTATTTGTATTAGCTAAAATTTCCAAGTATTAACTCAAATTTGATCTTCGATTTACCATTAAAAAATAAGTTGGTGCTGCTTTATCATTCAATAGTTTACATTACAACAATAGGTAAACACGCGCTAGAGGCGGCGTTTTCAATTGCGCATGCGTCAACTACTTAGTGACCCATTTTACACAAAAGAGGAAGCATTACAATTCATTCTCCTCGATAGCTCATATTCAGCTTAGCTAAGCACTAAGCTCATTTTTGTTTTAAGAGAATCTAACATTATTTAACTGTCTGGAGTTGTCTCAGGCAGACCAGCATTTCGCTCTGTCAGTGTGTGCCTGTGTGTATATATATTTTTACCGGAGAATAAACCAATCAATTATATGGAATAATCAATGAACGATGGATGGTTCTAGAGATGATCCAAATAAATGTAAGTTTAAAGCTATTAAAATAGGTTTCATTTAATATTTAACATTATAACTTTCAGTAAATGGCGTGTAAAGTAGATAAAGTTCTCAAAGAGAAATTAAATGACTGGCTGCATTATTAACTAACCAAAACAAATTGCAAAACGATATTGAACAATATTTAATGATTGAATTTTTGTTCCCATTAAATTCCGGTTCATTGACTTTTATTTTACTTTGATAGAATATTACCAATTTAGCAAGCATCGTTTACTTTAAATTATATTTGCTTTTTATTTATTAAAAAAATTACGCACTTAGATTTTATTTTTTTTAAATTATTCTATTTATTTTTTGATAATGACAGCTAAACTGTCCAGTAATAAGTAACACTATAAAGTTCATTTACACTACTTTTTAGCAGTGTAATTAGCAGGGTCTACTAAAACATGACCCAAAAAAAAAACTGGACAAAGTAGCTAAAACAGTCTAATTTTTAATTTTATAAAATGTTATTTTTTTTTGGCACTGACCCTCATGTCTAAAATTATAAACCTGAATATACTACATAGAAAACCTGTCATGATATAAAAATATTAGATAAAATTATAATTACAGTAAAACCTCACTATTACGGACTGCAATAGAAAGCAGTTCAGATTTAGAGACAAGAAGAACAAGGTGAAAAGTTTGATTTTCAAAGCAAAAAAAAAAAAAAAAAAATTCAGACATAATAATAAAGAAAAAAAAACTACATTACAAATTTAAAAACAAAACTAAAATTTATTCATTTTCTATTAATAAAATAAATTTCAATTTATAAAAAGTTTTTATAAAATTGAAAAAAACACTCTTAGATCTTAATTATTTATTTAAAATTTAAAGTTAAGAAGTTCAATAAACGTCAAATTTTACATTTTATTTTGTGACAGCCAAAAAATTATTTTTTTTGATCAATTTCCTATAAAATTTGTTCACGTTCAAGTATAAAATGTTTCTTAACACTTTTAAACTTGTTGCTAAAATTAAGATGTTTCAGAGTTAATTAGCAAAGTAATTTGTTTGTTTTTTTTCTTTCTTTCTTTCTTCTCTTAAATACGACGCAATTACAATAAGTAAAGTACATGTGTACGACAAAGGGTTATGAGGTCAAAATATTTGCAACATTAAACATGTGGCATTGAATTTGCCCACTGCCATACCACCACTACCAGCAACCACGTCTATAACCGCCTAAATAATCATTTTATTAACTCTTTTTTTTTTTCATTACAAACGACGACGTAACCAATCAACGTAAAAGTCTTTAAAGATTACAATCAATTAACCTAATTCGGTCTCCTTCGATGACCCCTTATACATATTAAAGGAGATAGAGACACAGACATTAAACAATTAGAGCGTTTCTTGTAACTACATTTTTACAACTTAACAACAAAATAATTAACTTGGTCAAAAATAATACAGTAAAGCATGATACTATTTTGTGCCTAAAAAAAATTTAAAAACCTTCAGTAAAAACAGTATAAAATGAAATTCACATACACTTAAATAAAAAAAAAACTAGAAAATGTATTTTTTAGCAGTACCCGTAGTAATAAATTTAAGCTAAAATATTTTTAAGATTTAAAAAAAAATTAATTTCTTTAATTGCACGATTATTAAATTCATAAAAAGTATCCTCTTAGATTTTATGGCATTTTTTAGATTTAAGTGACAAATACTAATATATTGACATTAATTGTTTTTTCTTAATTAATATCAAGTCAATCACCTTAAAACGATTTCATTCCTACAACACACATAAATTAAAATCTTTTTAAGATTTGTTCAGATTCAATACAGATATTTAAAAAAAATCTTAAAGATAAATGTTTGACAGACAAGAA
Source organism: Helicorthomorpha holstii (assembly GCA_013389785.1). Lineage (NCBI taxonomy): Eukaryota > Metazoa > Arthropoda > Diplopoda > Polydesmida > Paradoxosomatidae > Helicorthomorpha > Helicorthomorpha holstii. The sequence goes on along the minus strand of JAAFCF010005748.1, from coordinate 13,482,805 downwards.
TGTTTGATTTATAATTATAAAACCTATTTTTAATTATAAAACTTCCTATATCGTCTGCTTCAAACCTCGAAATCTAGTAACTTAACTATTTGCCAATAAAGAAACAAGACTAAGCTTAAACTAACTGCATTGATTAATATTTCTTATAAATTAGTTATTAAAATATCTTATTTGTTTCTCTTTAATTTTAAGTATTTATTGAGATATTCAACTTTAAAAATCAAAATGAGTCAAAATGACTCATGCCGTCCTTCTAGTGTTAATATTAATTAATGACCTCAAATTGATTCCAGATAACCTAATGGATACGATCTAATGGACCTGCAACCATGATCGATAAAGGATAAATTTGACTTTATAAACTTTTTTTTCTTACGTCAGTCTTCCTATTTTACAAACTTATCATGCTACAGCTAATTAATCGGTCGTACGAGGCTCGTTTCCTCGGCTGCCATGCTTTAACATCGGCCGTTACAAGTGATGTTTTGTCGCGCGTGGTTCGTGACCTTCCGTCTAGTGAAAATGTAGGCCACAGTTCAAAAGTGAACGACTGTTGCACGGTTTTATGTTGCGCCTCAGGCCTAATAGTTACGCGACGTATAAATACAGACAGTAACGATGACGTTGTGAATGCTAATGAGCAGCCTCACGCTCACCCAGTGTGCTTAAAAGTAACACTCGACAACATCCTATTCTGTCAGGTAGATAAAAAGAAACCGGAAGTGACGGTATGGGTTGTTAGGTTACCAAAATCAACAAAAGCAGAAGTGAAAGTTGAGTCTGGAGAAAAGACAACAGACGACAACGCGACGTTAAACATTTACATTTACAAGTGCGCAGATAGCACGGACGCTCTGGCTTTATTTCAGACGTACAATGAAATGAGTCGGCAGAGCAAACTTCAACGACTAAACCGACGTTCTCCTAACAGTAGCGTCACATCCACATCAAACTGGAACTCCATCACTGATGGGATTGAAAATAACTACCAAGTCAAAGGAGTTGTCCAACGCAAAGACCGTGAAATACGCGAGGCAATGTTGGAGGAATTACGTGAAACGCTAAAGACGCGAAACCTTGACGTAAACGAGGACGAAAAATCGGATTTAACAACACCCAAAAAGCCGTTAAAAGACGTTTCAAACATGTGCAACAACCGTCAACGTAAACCAGCAAAAGTAATCAGCGTAACAGTTGCTGAGAATAAAAACGTAGTTGAGAATAAATGCGTAGAACCAGACTTAATAATTACGTCACCAAACGGTGCAGCACGTAAAGTGACAACGTTTCAATTTCCACGTTCAATGGGCGACATCATGAAAAGACTAGTCAACAAAAACAGAACCAATAGCAACAACAGCAATAACAACAACAACAATGTTATAATTAAATCAAGCTCATTACCAAATGTCCACGTAGTAGTTGCGTTACCAGAACGCAAGATGCTGCGTAAAATAAAGAAGAAGACGCAAGCTGCTTTGGTTCTAAGAGATTTTGAGCCTGAACCAGTCAGAATACCAAATCGGATCAACAACTTAACTGAACCTTATTTTTACTTGTCACCTAGTAATAATAATACCAGCAAGAAAAGTGATACCGAAAATGTTACTAGTGACGCCGGTTCCAATGGAGTATCTGCTTTGCCACCGGCTTGGGTCCATCACAGGCAAATAGTTCACGACATTGATAACGTCAATGTTACGCGTCACTACGTATCGTCGAAACGAATGAACGGTGGAGTGAAGAAAAAAGTTCACGGGCAGATACCGTTGCGCTCCAATAAGTCGTTTGGCAGAAAAAAATTCTTCGACGTAAATTACACCTCCAAATTTGCGTCAACACCTTCAATTTTTAATCGGTCATCATCGACCACCAGCAACGGCTCTTCTTCAAGCTCGGAAAGTGGGCCTGAAAGCAAGCTGCTGCGATCAGTGATGAAAAAACCAAAACAAGCGGACGATAACGGTAACTCAACGGCAAGTAACGAAAGCAAAAAGAACGTTACGTTTCACGCTTATGCAACCGTGCAAGTGTTACCGTAATTTATTATGTAAGGTTTTTTTGTTTCTTTTTGCTGTTCAATTATCATTTCATTCATTAAGTTTATAGTTTATGTCTCCATTAAAAAATAAGTGTTTCAAAAATTTCAGCACAAAATATGCGCAATTAGTTTGACTAAATTTCAAAGATGCAAATTAAATAGACGCTTAAAATGTATGGTGACTCAGTCGTGCCACATCAAAATCACATTTTCAACACCATAAAAGCTCAATTCCTTAAAAAAATTAAGACATCAATTTAAGAAAATTATTCAAAAACAAACAAACAATGCAAATAGTTAAAGTTAAAACTAAGAATCAATTTTAGTGTCTTAAATATTTAATCTTAATTACTTTTAGTGAATTTTACTTTCTTATATTGATGTTTTATTGCACATTGTGATGTCTCAATTTGTTGACTTATGTCACCATACAACTTAGTCAAACCTCAATCAAATCAATCGATTATTGATAATGTAAGTCAATACTTCGATTTGAATAGCAGGAAAATAAATGTATGTACTGTATATTATGCTTCAACTAAACTGTATTAAAATGCAAAGTTAATATCCTCTATAAAAAGTCGATGTACGGTAAACATTATTTAAATTATAAGTCTAATCTAGCCTCAACTTAGTACATAGACATAACAGTTTGTCCAAATGCTCTACTTTCTAAGATGTTAATGGCAAGCAGTTCTTAGCCTGCATTTTATTAAACGAGTTTACTCTTGTCAGTCAGCATTACAAAATAAGAGGAAACTCAAAACATTTAAATCACTAATGATGCTACATTTACATAAACATTAACATACAGGTACATAATAAGGTAACGTTTTCACAAAACTAAAAGCATTAAAAAATATTAATACTAAAGTCTTATACGAAGCTGTCCATTTGCCACCTGGTCACAATAATTATTTTCACTAAAACAACCAAAAAAAAAATTCACTAAATTTATACAGGAATAATATTCGGGACGGAAATAAAAAACAGTAATATAAGTTAAATTATTGCTTGCATTACATATTTTTGTTTCTTAATCGACAAAAATCACTAATAAAGAAACGGGAATAAATTACATGGTTAACGATAGAAATTTGTCTCATTTCTTTCTTCACTAATAAAGAAACGGGAATAAATTACATGGTTAACCATAGAGATTTGTCTCGTTTTTTTCTTGCCAGTATGTTTATAGTACACGAACACTTATATTATAATCACCCTGCATATACCGGTATATTTTTTATAAGAAATTGATAACACCTTTTAAAATCTACATTTACTGCGTTTCCTGGGGATTAAAAATAGCTCACACTTAAATTAATACACAAAAATAAAGCAGTTCAGCCGTAATTAACATATTATGGAAATAGAGGAAATCAAACCAGCAAAGCAGTAGTTATTTATCAAATAAACCAGATTCACTTTATACTGTATACTTATCAGATAGCTATAAATTTCGACAAAATAAATTGCTTCCAGTCTTACAACATTTCTGGCCATCAACTGTCCTCAATACAAACCAACTAAGCAAACAAAAAAACCAATAACAACAAAATAAAACTAAAAAAGAAATAATGTCAATCGTCATAAAGTTTCACTACAAAATTTCCAAAGTGAAGAAACATATTTTGATGAAGCAATATTATACTGTATTTTCTTTCCACATTAAAAAACCACATAAGTTATAATTTCATACAAGTTCTGACAATTCACCATCTAACTTTTTGGTAATTTTCAAAACTTTTTAAAGTAATTTTCTATTACGACTTAACATGAATTATGTATTAAATTTCATTCGTCGAAAGAAAATCTGCACTTAATTGTAACTTATCTTTTTCCAGAATATAAAATTTTACACTTTAGGCATCGATAAACTCTTAATCTATAACAAATTACATAAATTCATAAGCATATACTGTATAGCTCGTAAAAGAAATTTATTTTAAAATTCAGTATCGGTATTCCCGAGGTATAAAATAAAATGAAAAGGTCAAACGATGATGATATGATGATGTACTAACTTAAAAAGTAAAAAAAAATAATATGAAAGCTGTTATGACCCTGTTTGAAAAGTTAAAATCAGAAATTAGACCAGAGGGAATTTTTTTTAATGCATAAAAAAGGTGACTGACACGCATTGGTGAAATGAACCAGCACGCCAAAACAATATCCTTACAAGAAAAACACAAAATTAAAAAAAAATTCATTATACAAAAAAAAAACCCAAGGAAGAGAAAAACAAAAATACCAAAAATAAAAAAATATAATTGAAATTAACACATTGCTCAACTATGATAATAATCAGGTGACGAGAAAGGCACCATAATTAATAATTATAATGCCAAGCTTACGTAAACACGAGTCATAAATAATCATAATAACATAAAGTCTCCGCAATTACACTGCAATGTGGCGTGTTTCATTTTAAATTTCGTGTATTTAAAAGTTTTTCTCAAAATGACAGCAAAATGTTTCTTTGCACTACTTACACACACCTGAAAAAAATGATTACAATTCCTCTGAAAAATTATGTCATTAGTGAGATAAAAGTGCAGTGACAGTAACGAAGAATAAGTTTCAAAATTTTACTTTAACATGTTAAAGGCAGGAAGTTTGTAAAATTATTTTTAATGACGAAAAAAAAAATGACATCTTTATAGCATTTAAAACTGCTTTTACAAAGTCTACAGACGGAAACCTAATTTTAACTTTTCAGATAGGTGTATAAGTTTAGTTTACTATATTTTCCGGATCTCCCCCCTCTTCCCCCTCCCAAAAAAAAGCACCCCCTCATCTCACTCACAAGTCATAACCTTAATATGCCCATGCTAATCAGAACAGGAGACAATTTTGTTAACACTTAATGATAAATAAAACAGCTAATATTAATAACAAAAAAACCGGTTTAACCACTGCGCATTCAAAGACAAAACGCCAACAATCAAATTTTCCTAATCATTTCTCTCCATAACCTCAAGATTCAATTAAACATAATGATTGTCAAAAATTAGATTAAGTCAAAATTAGTGTTTTTTTAACTATGCGAAAACCACGAATTTAAAATTTTAAATCAACAGTGCAAATGCAGTACCAAAAAATCGTTACTTATTTGAAGAATAATCTCCATTATAGGATTTAAAATTTTAATTAATTGTTCAAATAGCAATAATTACCAACTAAAAGAAATCTCAAATATATTACAGCCAAATAAGCACACTTTTTATAACTTTGCAATACCAAATATTTGCAACTAAAGTACAAAAAACTTTCTTTAAACACCATAAAGTGTAATTAAAATTGAAAAATAATTACACTTATCACTATTTTCATTGCTTAAGACATTAAAATGTAGGTGAATCAAACTGAAGAAATGTGCAAACTTAAACCACTAAGTAGTTTCCAGTAATATTTAACAAAATCCCTCAAGTAAATTTTAATTGTCAATTACTGTATGTTTAAAGTGGCCCAAAAACGACTACAAAAAAATTCCTTAAAAGTGTCAACAATTTTTTTGTCAAAATGATACTTTCTAAATTCAAAATATGTATGCCCTACTTAAAAAACAAAAAAAAAATCTTTCAAATATAAGCTGTTTAAGTATAATTACACTGTCAAATAAAATGCACACATTGTGCAAACCACTTTGTCGCCATTATTACACAGTGTGTGGTGACTTTGTATTAAGTGATAAAATGTCAATCAATATGACACACAATGTCGAAATATTGCAATTAAACGCCGAATCAAATATGACCAATATCACAAATAGTAAAAAAATACTAAGAAAGTTAGCGAAAGGTAACAAACTAATGAAAAAAAAAACCTCCATTTTAACACTTAATATTTTATCAACTTTTTTACATTATTCTGTACAAGTTACCTAACCTACAATGCTAAAAGGTAACACTATAACCAATAATCAGTAGTGTTGTAGTAGCAAGTAAAAAGTTGATTCTGTGCGTCGTTTTCAGCCATATAAACATAAACAAAACCTTTACAATTTCCATTAATACTGCAAAGAAGTAGAGAAAAAAAGTTCACAAGTTATGTAAACGTGAACCAACCGTTTCCAGATAGAATACATGTACATGCAATGATGCTGAGTATTTTTAAGGTCAAAAAAAATATAATCTTGGTGTAAGAGTTGATGGATAAGAAAAAGGGGTTGAGAGGGTGGTGAATTGATAAAAAATAAGAGGGATTAAAGGTGGGTTGAATGGAGTTGAAGGAGAATGAAGATTACACCATTTAAAACCGTAAACGTAAACCTCAAGTAGCGTTAGCTTACATTACATCATTTAACAGACAACAAAACGTTGAAAAAATAATACTTTAACAACAACAATAGTAATAAGTAATAACAATAATGATAATCAACAATCAAAATTGAAGAAATTTTTTTTCTTCTGTAAATAAGAAGAATCCCACTGACACTATTCTGTCACAGTAACACAGAATTTATTTAACTTATTATTACTTACATCATTATTAAATTATGTATATACTGAATACATCACAATGTTCTTGAATATTTATACTGCGCAATACAAAAGGATGAAAACATAGAAAAAAATAGAAATATTTGACCTCAATTTTCCGCTTAAAACGTCTTAAAAGAGAAGATTGCAGGATACACCCTCTCGTAACATTAACACAAACTCAAATAAGACAACGACCTCTGACCTCTAAAAGTATAAACATATTATTGTAAGATTCAACAATGGATTTTTTTGGGGGTGAAATTACAGGTATGGATTTTCTTAATCAGCGTCATGAGTTTCAACAAGTAAAAGTTATTAAAAATAAAACTAGATTTACAGTAAGTATTTTTCAGTTCAAATCTGACATTGTTTTTCAGAAAACTTTTTTATATTCAATACAGCAGTTGGAATTTGGAAATTTTGAATGATCTAAAGCTCGTAAGTTAATAATTAAACTATCATATTGAGTCATTGTACTAGAATAATTTTTGAAATTGAAACACTCTTTTTTTATCATCGTGACAAGGACAATTTAATCTTATTTCTTTATTGGCCATCTTTTTCCATGACAAGAAAGACACGGAAAAAATCGTCATTGGAACTGATAATATGTAGTCCTGTTCTTTTCTGGAACTATTTTTCCATGACAAGAAATCAATGAGACAAACCACCATTGTAACAGATAATATTTAGTCTTGTTACTTTACTGTCAATATTTTTTCATCCCAATAAAGAAAAAAGTCATTAGAACTGATAAAAGTCCTTTTTTTTACAAGAACTATTTTTCCATAACAAAAAATAAACGAGACTAACCACCATTGTAACAAATAATATTTAGTCACGTTTATTTATTGACAATATTTTTCCATCCCAATAAAAAAACAAAAAAAGTCGTCATTGAAACTGATAAGTCTTGTTCTTTACTAGAACCACTTTTCCATAACAAAAAATAAACGAGACAAACCACCATTGTAACAAATAGTATTTAATCTCGTTTATTTATTAACAATATTTTTCCTTTCCAATGAAGAAATTACCATTGCAACTGATAAGATTCGCACTGTAAAAAATCTACATTTTTAATTTGATAAATCACCCGGTATTGATGACTATTATAATGAATGATGAATTTCAATATGTTTCCTGTATTTAATCATGAATAACAAAAGTGTTGTCTAGACTCAGTATGTTACTCATACGGTGAAGACAGGTGGACCGTATTATAAACTTACAAAGGTCAAATATTCTTGTCTCTCCCCTCATCATCTTTATTTTATATTACTGTATTATATTTTTTCATAATACCTGGCATTACATATCGTCTTGTGTTTAACAAATTGGCTTGATCCCAAAGTCAACAGTCATCCTCAAATATAATAATGCTGCCACTTTTTTATATTGTAAACGGTAATAAAAATCTTTCGTAATACAGTATACTGTATTTCTGCTTGTTTACCAAAGCGTTGCAAAAGTTTAATAAAAGACCTTCAAATACAAAAGTGCAGTACCACTATAAACTTATAAAACGAAAATAATATTCTGGCCTAGCACCTACAGTACTTCAATTGTTTATTAATAAGAACCTTTCATTTTTTTTAAAAATAAGTTAAATAAAAAACCACATTGACATCTGTGCGGTAATAAATAATATTTAAAAATTTTGTATTTTGGTGGTGTTTAATTGGGCGTTCAAACTAATTGCTTCAACAAATGTTTATTTAATATTATACAATAGCCTCAATATTTTTTTAATTGAAATTTTAATATTCATTTCATCGATCAAAAAGGAAGGACGTTAAATTATTTCAAGACAGATAAGGTATCATTTTTTATCCTTTCATTATTCTTTAATATTTTTTTCTTCAAAGTTTCTATTAATATTCAGTAACATACCGGTATAAAAAAGTTTCAGCTATAGTTATCGCAACTTTTAAACAAAGTTTTGAGTATTTTTAAGCACAAGTTTGATTATTTTTTAAGAAAAGCTTGATTATTTTTTAAGAAAAGTTTGATTATTTTTTAAGCAAAGTTTTGATGCATTTAATAATTTTGTCTTTTACACTTCATTTTTATTGTTTAAAACTATAAGACAATCATAAATATGACTACCAATTACTGCCAAAATATTTTATATTCCAATAAATAACGAAAAATTCTTTGATATCTAAGCTCTCCTAATTATTTTCACATTCCTGATAAACAAATTGCAATAGTAATCAAATCTACTTTTAATTTTGTCTGAACTTGAACTTCCCAGCAAGCGACAACTCTATCAAATCAAGACCTCCCTAATGAAAACCATCCATTAAACTAAAATACCGGTTAGATTTCACTTCATTAAGTACACTAATTAAAAGTGCTTTCAAATACTTAAAAAAACTTATCGAATTTCAGATAAAATAACCTTCAAATAACCAGAGATGATTGCCGGCAACTACTAAGCTATTATTAGCCAATACGCTTTGAAAGTCATTTTTTATTTAGTATTATTATATTAAAAAATAATGACATTAATGTCGCAACTTAGATCTTCATGGCAGCCATGTATGAAGATTTGTAAACACAGCAAAAAGTGACACACACAATAAATCAGGTTTTTTAATGAAATATTAAATGACAATAATTAACAAACATGGCTGCATTGAAATTTTTTTTAGATATTTAATACCAGCATAATTGTTTCCATGGTTTAAGAACTTGCATTTCGCAACTGCACACATTAACTTTGACAACAAAGATAAAAAGGTGGATATTGCTCAATAAAAAATAAAATCTTCTAATTAAACGTTAAAGAACCCAGCAATTTCGTACATCAATTGATTAGTTGACTAATAATAATAAGATAATAATATCCACACAGAATTAATGTCAAGTAAAACAACGAGTTGACAAATTGCGTGGACATGAGGAAAATGTTTTTAATCATTTCACAACAGTTACTCCTCTGTACCATCTACACTAATTCGCAATCAGAATCTAAAACACAAATATGAGTCATTTAAGTCACGTTCATGTTTACATTGAACGAGATCCAAATACTTTTCATCTGACAACCAGTCACTCGTACAAGTACTCAAAATATTCCTATATAATACACGAGAAGAAATCAAAATGTATGTTAGGAGGCATACAAATACAATAAATAAAAAAAAAAGTTGCTATATTATAATGTCCACGTACAATAACCACCCAAAACAGCCAAATGTTTTGATGGGCGGATATCGCTAATATTCTGAACAAAGAATGTAATTTCACCTGACTGTGCTTACGTCAGCAATGTCAAGGGCAAATTCAATTCCACGAATTTCACCATATACGTAGTGTAGAGTCAAATAAATAATGTAAAACCCATTTATGAAAAAGGCTCGTAGACCCGGATTGCGTGCTACTTTATATTGGTGCAATTACCGAATTCTTTATTTCTTTATGTAAACAACTTTTTTTTTTGCATGTCAAGACCAAATTGCAAAACAAGAATACATTAATAAAAAAAGGAAGTTGAGTATTTATTATTTAGCCATACTGGATTTTAAATGTATCAGTACAATAAACAGTACTGGTAACTGGAAATTGAAAATGACCTTCTAACAACAAGGACTTTTACAATACAGCACATCAATGCAACGATTATAACTTATAGCTAGACTTGTCTATGGGCAATAAATATTCAACGTGCAATTTCAAATTCTCAATCAAATAAAAATGCTTGTGTGCCAGTATCCCATATTGTAAGCAAATAAAAAATTAGCCTCATCAACAACAATATTATTGAGGTCTGTGTTTTTATTAATTTTAAAGTCATAAGGAATTTAAAATGAACTAATGCCACTGTAATAAGTTTATAATAATGATAGTTATATTTACAGTGAAAATCGAATTCACTAAACATGAAAAGTCGGTTAACACAAATAACAATGCGGTCCCGATCAAATACTGTACTGTGTATTTTCATACATATTTTTAACACTAAACAACCATCGCTTAACACGAAAATATTTCGCTCTCTGAATGAACAAAATACACACACCTGGATAATTTGTTGACATTTTGATGCTAAAAATGACCATTAAAAAAATAAAATTTAATTCTAAAAAAAATTATTTTCCAAAAAATCAATAAATTAAAAATATTTTGTCCACAATTATTTTCCAAAATACTGCATTTATTGGTTTTTTAGAAAATAATCTGACATTTTGTAAACAATTTTTTATTGTTATAAAAAAATTAAATTTCAGTACAGTATTAAAGTTTAAAAGTTTATTATGTCCTCAAAATGTATAATATTTTAAAATGTAATAAGTGTATCTAATATGATGTACTTTTCTCTAACAAATGTAATTTTGGTAAGTATATTTTTTTTGAATGCATCGTTTAACACGAAATTCTTTTAACATCAATAAATATTTCAGCCCCCTCATTTTTGTGTTTAACCGTTTTCATTGTACTTAAAATCCAAAGCTCCTACATTAATGAAAATACTAATAATTTCAAATGTAAACTTAAAAGTGCTGCTGCTTTACAATAATAATAAAACGCACTTAGCTTAATGGCAAATTACTCATTAAAAAAGCGTAGGCAATATGTTTACACATTTTAAAAGTCTACTTTCTGAAACTTTTGCAAATTCATAAATAACAAATTTTAAAATTATTTACAGACAGTTAAAATTATGGTCTTGTCAATAAATAATAATTACAGTTTTCTTGATTGTGCAATGCTGTAATTAAAGCACTGAAGTAAACAATTCCTGAAATCAACACTGCCCACATTGCAAAATAAACTGAAAATTTTCATGTAATTTACATAAAAACATCGTTATTTATCATCATAGCTACCAAACAATAAAAAGCATATACTCTTCTTAATTTAATTCATGCCTTACAGAAACACTCAATGTCACATTTAGCATTTATAATAATCAGTTCAGAGCTAACCAGTTTTATCTTCCATTTCAAATTGCAATTTTCTCACGTAAATAATTCAACAAAATTATTTATTCGGCTCCCACAGTCAAATTATAGAAATACCAGTGCATTAAAAAAATAATAAAGTAAGTAAAGTATCAACAAAGCAATTACATAAAGTGCAGCGTTTTAATAATGAAAAAACAAAGAGAAAAAAAAAAGTAATTTAACAGCAATAGTTTTAACTATTATGTAATCTTAATGAGTCATCTTGTTTAATCGTAATCGTGTAAGCGATTAGGTCCGGCTCTGAATAGGCCACCGACTTTAACCCAAGAATTTGAAATTGCCGCCCTCATTCTTATTAAACCAAAAAAAAAAAGTTTACTCTTTCTCACTATGCAAACAAATAACAAACGCATAAGATTTTACGGAATTAAAATTAAATAGCAATAAATACATATACACAGTGGTTATACATATTAGAACCCATTTTTCCCACTGCAATAAAAGAAACGAGACAAATCCTCATTGGAACTCATTGTATTTAGTCTCATTACTTAAAGACTGCTTTCCCATTCAGAAAATCACCCTGTAAACAGCAAAGCGATAACTAGGCATATATTTTTGTCCTAATTTCGTTATGTCAAGAAAAATCTTAGTACGTTAAAGAAAAAAAAAGAAAAGAAAGCCCTCAATTAACTTCATATAAACCTACCAATTAGATTTGATTTTTTATTTTATTTTTGATATGCTGGTATAGCGCGTTATAAAAAAAAAGTTGAAATTTCCCATTCACTACCTTCAATACAAAAATCCACACCCCCATCTCCCTCAATTATTTTCATGTTTCTGTTATTATTCTCAGCTGTTAATGAGAGCGCATTCAATCTATTATTAAAAATGAAACATCGCTTCCTATGAAAGGCAAATTAAGTCTCTCTCTTTTCAGTCTTTTGGTTGTACCGATTTTTATTATTATTGTTCGAGCAGCTTGTAATAATGGCATCATTTGGCAAGCTTATATGCTGCGCCCTCTTACTTAATAATCAGAACATACTCGTACCCATGGGTGTGCCACTTTCTTCCGGTTTTATCATGCACAACTGCGCACGTTGCACATGTTCATGCAAATGTAATTGAAATCAGTTTGTCATAGTCGTATTAACAAAACCGTAACAGAATCAACCCATCAAATTGTCAATGAACCAAATTAAAATAAAAAAAAGATTTTAAATAAGTTTAGAGACTTGTGGATAACTAATGCTTCCACTTTTAGGTGCAAATAACGCATTAAGAATTTAAGAACTTGGAAAAATAACGGTTCCGACAAGTGAAGAAACTATTAAATTTAAACCACAAAGAAAAACCTGTTCACACGAACAACAAATTAGATAATTAATCTTAAATGCCAAGTAATCAAGACATCATCATTCACTAGTTAACAACAAACAGTACATGAAGGAAGCTATAACTTTAGGTAAATGACCAAAATACTATAGGATGACTAAACACAGCAAAACAATCAACAATAAATTTTAAAAAAATGATTGAAGATGACTAAATAAACTCAATGACTAATATTCAGCAGGTAATTAAGTGACTAAAACATCACTAAAAAGCGTTCAAATGATAAATGCATTAGCAAAATAAAACCAACAATAATTAAAGTGACCAAACTACAACCTCAAATGACTAAAACGGTATTTTTGGCAGCTTGACCAAGTAAAGTGTCAAAATCACTGTGTAGGAAATCCAGAGTGACCATACAATACGTGGTCAATAAAGAAACGGGAATAAATTTCATTGCTTATCATACATATTTTTCTCGTTTCTTTATTACCAGTTAATACGAGCTTAGTATGAGTTACAAGTTGTGTGAACACATATTTTATGTTCATCCGGTATTTGATGAACAAGACAACAAATTGTTATCATCACAATTTCGTGCTGTACTTAACATTGTTTAACAATCACAATAAATTAGATACAGGAATAAGTAATCAAGTTATCAAATGTTGTGAAAAAGAAATTTAATTTTCTAGCTCAATCTCATTATGTTCAAGGTTATATTATAACTTAAATGTCCAAAATAAAAAAGTAGCTTTTTTAATGGGCAATGAAAATTGAAAATATACGTGAATATTGGTCAATGCTTCTGATTTTCTGATAATGACGTGAACTGATTTTCTAATAAATAAACTAAATTACAATAAAAGTTATTCAAACTGGAATTTGTATAGTTTTAAATGAATCAGGGAAAAAAATAAAGCTAAAATACAGTAATTTAAAAATACAGAAACTAAATTATAAGTTACAGTAATCCAGATTTGATGTTTCTAACATCAATCATAATGACCACAAACAACAATAATTCTATCAACACAATAACTAATTTATAAAAGCGCAATTAAAAATCTCATTATACGCCATCAAAACAATAAACACAATTCCTAAACAGCAACAAAACAAAACAGCTAAATTATAAAATTACATTTGCTACGTCACTCTAAGTGAAATATTTTAACGAGATTAGAAATGTAGTACACCGATGTTTTGTAAAATGACATTTTCTACCATAAAATCTAAAATTAAAATACGTAATAAATGACTACGAGCGTTTAAAAAAACATTTTTCCTGGTTATTATTCAATTCAATGCACTAAATTTTGTTATTTTATTCTTGTATTTTAATTTTTTTCCTGTACATGATTTCAGCTGTTGACCATGCACTCTAACTGAATAATCATACGCAAAAATTGTATAAAAATGGTATGAATTTATGCATGAGTGTTTTTATTTAAATGATGACTGGCATACAATTGTCCCCAATTTTTCTTAACCGGTCGTTTCGTAATAGTTAAATAGCCGGCGAATATTTAAAATTAAAAAAAAAACAGTTTACCTACAAACACAGAGTATTTCGACCTTCAAGTTTCAACTAAAATGTGCTTTAAATGTCTTAACGACCTTAATGATAATTATTAATGCTCAATAGATACTTCATAGTGATTATCTTCTAACGTGGAACACCATTTTCTCTAAGACGAGAAACAAACGAGACAGATTCCCATTGGAATTAATAAGATTTAGTCCTATCTATTTCTTTCTCATAGTTGGAACCATTGGAACTGATAATATTTTTTTCGTTTCTTTATTGGTATTTGTTTACTCTAAAGCAAGAAATCTGAGAAAATCATCATTGGAATTGATAGATTTTAGTCTTGTTTCTTTATTGACACTGTAAAAAAACACTGTTCTAATTTTGAATATCACCTGGTGAAGTCGAAACGCAAAAGTAAATCATTAAACATGTGACCATGTCCACAAAAAAAACTAACAAACTAATTTTCTCCTAAAAATAAACTTCCCCATCGATGTCAATAATAACATGTACTGAATTACTGATACACTGACTGATTAAAGCGTCTGAAAATGTAAACAACAATACTGTAAATACGTTTTGAAAACAAATTTGCATACAAACATTAACGTCGCAATTAATACGACTGGCACTATATTAAATTACCTTTTCTTTTTACATTAAAATAATGACACAAGTAGCCACCATGACCTATTTCAGTCTTTCATAAAAAATTAATTTTTTTTTTCTTCTAGAAAGAAAATCTTTTTTTTTATTCTAGTTTCCGTACAGATTAATTACCTTTATAAACTTTTCTAAGGAATTTTATGCAAAAAAAACAGGTGGCCTCTAATCCATATTCACTTCAATCAGTTAAGAGTAACAAGTTTAATTTACACCGTTTTAGTTTACGGTGAGAAAGGATTCATCAACAACAGCCTCGTTAAAAGCAGCACAGAAAAAAATATTTAATAAGAAAAAAAAATAACTTGGTACTAAAATTTCATAGCGTGAAACAGTATCAGGTTAAAAACATGACGACCTTGCGTCTCACTAATTTTTCTTGCCACTAAAAATCCAAATTCAAGACTTAAAAAAACAAAAACAATAATAAAAATATATTGTTATTAGCCATCATGAATTCAAATAAAAGAAAATGTGACACTGACTTTACTCAGGTAACTGACAGCAAACTCGTATATCTTGAGTAAAAATGATTTACAGTACGTATAAAAAGTTTTAAGTTTTAATTAAATACAGATTTTTCTGTTGTTAATGGGTTACTAAAAATATCTACTTGTAGAATTTATATTTAAAAATTGTTATATTTTAATTATTGTTCAATGATAAAGAGTCGATAGCTGAGGAATGCAGATCTACATGATAAAACGTCATTGCTTTTCCAATAATTGCAGTATTATAACCTTAAATTAAAAAAAAACCATTTACAAGTTCCAACGCTTTTTGAAGATAATATAATAATTTTGACATAACACTATAAAAGTTAAGTGCGAAATTACCACTAAGTTTCAAACATAGTAACTTATAGTAGATTAAATCTTAATATAATTTAAAGTGCAAGCTAATTCCCCGAATAAAAATGTAAAATAAGTTACTAAAGTGAAATTTCTTGTCCAAATATTTCAGCTTGAGAAATAAAAAACTCAAACTTTTCCTATTATTTTTGCGCTTTTAGTTTTACGTATCACAAATAAATTACTCCAGCAAAATTTCTTATTTTTGCTTAACTCAAAAACATTTCTCCAAAAAAACTCCCAACTAAATAATAAAACACTTGAACAATATGCCAAATTCATGTATAATAAATTCAACATTAATAAAAAAAAACATAATACATTAAGTCGTATTGTATTGTTCCTCAACTTCAAGGCCCTATTGATTAGCTAATATCCATTTAGCGTTTACGGTAGCTATTTATCATTTAGTTACTGTATACACATAATCATTCATTAATACTGTATTAATTTGTTTCATAACCAATTCCTTTCCAACAACAGCTCTTCTACAGTATTTACAGAACTTCTGGCTTCCCAATTTTATTTACCAACTGAAAATGACTACGTAACTATAATTTATAACAGAAAGCTTCCTAGTTTGTTTCACAATCCCATTTTGAATCCTTTAAGTTAGAATCCCCAATCTTGTTTGGTTCAACAATTTATCGCGCAGCCAAAGAGCAACCTGAAACTTAAGATTTTCGAACATGATATTTTAAAAAGATTCTTAAACTTAAACATTTAAAAAGCTCGTTACATTCCACAACCTATTCTTTCGTTCTAAAACACAGTATCAAGTGTAAGACATGACACCTTTTCTGCAAAACTCAAGACGTTATTTTAGATCCGTTTAGAAACAAAACTCAACCATAAGCCACTATCAACAAACAGCATGAAATTCTAAAACAATATCACTTTCATTTTGTCATTTAAGTCTGAACGTTTTACTACATTAAGAAGATCAAATTCAATTTAAATTTGTATAAAAACGGTCGAAACGTCGAGCCAGTCTATTTTGTGTTAGTTTACTGATAGTGCAACAAAAAAACAACAACAAAATGTTGTCTTCAAACTTGTGTATGTATACCTACATTATTAAGCTACAGTATTCACAAAAGAATTCTGTACTTAGTAATTTTAAGGCTAAATTGAGTGTTTAATATTTCATAAACTTTTCCTCAGTTTTTGGCATTTGCGGTCTGCTTTGCGTCAGTTTCTGTGTAGCTGACATTTTAGAAACTGTTGAAAGAAGAAGACGGGTAATCAAACTATAATTATTATTATTTGTCCCACTATGATTACAGACTCAAAAGTTTAGTTGTAACGGTTAAATGTAGGCTGATGATAGAGACGTCATCATCCTAACTGATGAAAACTTCAAAAGTAAAGTACTGGATAGTAAGGAACCTTGGTTGGTGGAATTCTACGCACCTTGGTGCGGCTACTGTAAAAAACTAGCACCACACTGGGCCAAAGCAGCCACTGAACTTAAAGGAAAAGCAAAACTTGGTGCTCTTGATGCCACTAAGTACACTCACACCGCTACAAAATACAACGTAAGATTATTATACTGTTATACCTGTACTGTAATTATTACAGACTCTACGTGCCTCGATTACAACTTACTAACTTATGAATTTACGATTATAACAGATCGGTGGCTATCCAACAATCAAATTCTTTACAGCTGGTGGCAAGAAAGATCCCAGCACTGTCAAAGAGTACGATGGAGGTTCAACGTCAAATGATATTATCGATTGGGTCCAAAGAAAACTCTAAAGTAACCGCATAAGCGCACATAACTTACATAACCTATATGATTATTTAACAAAGTAGCACTCAAATCAATGTAAAACACTAACACGAATAACTATTGTCAGTCAATCATTATGAAATGAAGCATTATTTTATAATTAATGGAAAGATAACGGCACTTTCCACCAATTATTTATTCATTACGATAATAAATATTATATGGAGCTTACCTGGTGACATTTTGTACTCGTATTTTTAAGCTTGGAAGTTTGCAGGACACTCTTAACGGTCAACAGGTATATTAAATGTCCAACAGTATTAACAAGTCTTCATGGAACTTGGTTCACAAGATACAAATCACAAACTTGCTATAATAGTTATAGTATTTGAATTATTAGTCATATCAAAAAAATCACTGTATAATGTAAATACGATTTGATTTGGCACAATTAATTGATAGTGTCATTACATAACGGGGTCTTTCCAGACTGTCCACTATAATAAAACGGTGCTTCAACTCTTCATGATGCAATATTTTCACATTAAAATGATTAAATAGTTCATAATTAACGTTATAAGTCTTGTTTACTTTGAGTTAATAGTGAAGTCTATTGGTTTCTTTGTTCGCGGTCTTGTAGAACGTTTTTAAAACGATAGCGTGGGTATATGATGCCACTGCGCTGTTGGTGAAGTTGATAATTACTATTACTGATCAAGAAAAATTCAGATATTTCATCAGAAATCTTCTACTTCTTTTCGTGGTGCTTTATAACATTGTCGATCGGTGTATTTCATTTAATTAACGTTAATTGTATAACCGTTTTTCAACATCACGGATGATATGGTGCCACTTTCTGATGTCAGCTGATTGGATTTGCACTGTTACTGTGCAGATGTGTTTGAAGTAAAATTCGGAACTGCTACAGGTATATTAACGATATAGAAGTAACTATTTAAGTTATACATTATAACGATTATTAATTCTATCGTTTTAAATAGTGTTTGCTTTGATCATATTAGACATTAGATAACGGTTATTGCGTTGCCTGTTACATTACTCAGGACCGAGATCAGTTAAGTATCCATTGGGCCAAGCGTTAATGCCTGTATTGGGTGGGAAATTTAAAACCATTTTAATATATTGCACGAATAATTAATGCAGTGTATGGTTTATTGTTTTATGGTTTAGCTACAATAGTTATTGAGTAAAATATTACAGTATTAATTAGGTGAATTAATTAGTCAAATGATTACATCTTAATTTGATTCATACAAGGAATCTCTGGATAGAAATTTGCTGAAAAACCATAGGATGTCTTTAAAAAGTGGTACTACTAACGGTGGGTCTTTTACAGTTTTCGGAGATGTTGGGGCTGTTGAAGTTGTAGTGCTGGTTCCTACAGTTGAAACTGTAAAAGATGTAGATGCTCTCGAGCTTCCAGTGGTTGTACTTTGAGTTGTAGGAGTCGTAGTGAATAATCTTGTTGTCGTCTGGCAGTGGACTTCACTTAGCCAACTGCTAAAAGCTACTAGAAATACTAAACACAGAGTGACATGACTTATAAATGCCATTTTACTCGTACAATTGGATGTGATGTGGTTTTTTGTAGATTAGAATTTAACTTTATATACAAACCATTACAACAATAAATTTAATGTATCATCACAAATTATGCGAGTATAATAAAGTACAATAACCAACAACAAACAAAATGCTGTCAAATGATTTATTTCGGCATTTTTTACTTGTCAATCATGCCATTTTTGATTGACAAGTCGACATTTCAGTAGAAATAGTAGTTCATGTTTGGTAAACAGAAATTACTTTCAAATAAAATCTTTTTTATCAATAGATTCAATTTCAACTTTTGTATTTATTGTCCATAAATAAAATAGTTGTGAAATGTATCTCATCTTTAACTGTTTAGCCGACTTTAGTACAAAGCTACTTTATTATCATTTTTTACATTTTTACAGAGCAAATTTTTTATACATGTGAAAACATTTTTTTCACCAGCTGGAAAACACTTGATTGTTGAATAATTGCTGATATGAAATTAAAAACACTATAACTTTCATTTTTTCGTCAAATATTTTAATTGTGTGTTTTATACAGTAGTTTACAGTATGTATGTCTCCTGTGTGACTATATTTAATGACGTAGATACACTTGGATTTTTTATATAAAGATAAGTAATGTCAATCCAATCAGGTAAAATAATAATACGTTCCCGACAAAAAAATAGGCATTTTCATATTCTTTTTTTTTAACATGAAACAAAAATCGCTTAACACAAAAATATTTTGCTTCTAGAAATGAACAAAAACATACACCTGGACAATATCGAACAATTTATTGACTCTTTGATGCTAAAAACGACAATGTAAAAAAAAAATCAGATTATTTTTTAAAAATCAAATACTGTATATATATTTTTTTTATAAGAAAATATAAAATTACAGATATAAAACTCCAGTTTTTTCTTAAATGCATACATATATGTGAATATACAAAATGCATAAGATTATGAAATGTAAATACGTATGATATCTATTATGATGTATTCTAATAAGTGTCATTTTGGTGAGTAAATCTTTTTGTACGCTTCGTAAATACAGTATTTCGGTAT
This sequence comes from Helicorthomorpha holstii, assembly GCA_013389785.1. Classification (NCBI taxonomy): domain Eukaryota; kingdom Metazoa; phylum Arthropoda; class Diplopoda; order Polydesmida; family Paradoxosomatidae; genus Helicorthomorpha; species Helicorthomorpha holstii. Next base: position 13,462,611 of record JAAFCF010005748.1, on the reverse strand, counting down.
CATCAATTCGTGTTAAACGAATTTCACTGTACTTAATACTGTACATAAAAATACATGTAAAAATGTGAAAAACTAATAGGTTGAACTGTAGTCATTCAATTCTGTAAAAAGAAAGACCTGGACTTTACTGTAGTTTATCACATGACTAGGTAAAGTGTTGTACTGTAATTATAATAAAATGGGTTAAACCACAGCATTGATTTATTGAATTTTATCTCGATAAAACAGCCCCCTATTGCCAGCAGGGAATGATAATACAGTACTGTAATCAGGAAAGAGTGACCAATGATCACGTGCTCAGATGACCTGCCGTCTGCAAGGGATACTGTATTTTGTATTTATAAAAGGAGAATACTGTATTAACCACGTTGTAATTTAATTTAAAACAATTCATACATCAACTTTCAGCAGTGTACAGCATATTCCAGTAAGTATACTAGATACAGCTTTCTTCATGATTTAAAAATTTTCTAAAATCTAAATTGTTAAATGTAAGTAGGACGTGTGAGGAACAACCATTCTAACAGAAATGGAAAGTATCCCTAAGTTAAAACACGAGGAAGTATCTGTAAAAGAACAGAATCGAAGTACACCGATGATGTTGACGCTATTAAAATATCAATATGACAGAAACTTTCAACAGGTAGTTACCAAATAATTTAAAATTGTAATGGGAAGATAATGTGTTAATGTTAATTTTATCAGCCTCTATCATCCAATTTAAAACAACTGGCCAGTATTTGGCCTATGGATGAAGCAGGAAAGCTGTGCCAAATGCTGGAAGAACGTACAAATCGAGCCTCTAATTTCATCCACGTTGTTAGAATTGGTTACGATATTATTAAGGAAGAATATCCGTCTGAGTTTTGGTCCCGACTGGATCTGACCGTTGAACAAGGAAATGCTTTAACGCTTGCCGTAATGCTGTTCGAGTCGGCTTTACACTGGAATACAGCTCCGGAAAGCGTCGTCGAATTTGTCGTAAACAGAAAAATCTGCGATGATAATATTGGGAAATTTCTGCGCTTATTCGAAGAAGCTTCGGCGATTTTATCGCAACTTGGAACGCTGAATGATATCGAGAAATGCTTCAGCTGCTCTTGTCTAGTTACCAAATTTCGTAAGTAAATTGTTTATTGCGTTTGGTTTTATACAGTAATCGTTAATTTTGGTATCTTTTATTGTTATTTTTTCTAGCTATTAGTCCTAAAGTAGCAAAATTCAATGTGGATAAACTGCTTAACCTGACGCAGTGTATTTCAAAACATGAAATTGCTTGGAGGTTGATTTACAAAGCTATCATTTGGTACCACACGCAAGGTGCTAGTCATGAAAATAGACTCGATACAATTCAAAGGGCGCTTGATAAGATTAACGAAATTGTAGACAACTACGCTGAAGACGTATTATCCGTTCCTTTTAGTCGTGACAACGACTCCAATGGATCGCCTTTATCCAATTATGAAGATTTTCCACTTCTATGTTTGTTTTTTCATTATTCAATATAAATAATTTCGTACTTTATTTACGACGGTTCTTGTGTAAGGAAACAAATGTTTCAAATTTAAGTAATTGCGTTTTATATTTTTATGATAAAAAGAAACTTTATAAGAAAAAGATTAAATTTGCACATGAACTTTATAGTTACTGTGTACGTTTATAATTTGCAGGGTAAAAAAAAACCTTAACGGTAATGTTTTTAAAATCATTGTTGTTTTTTATGTTTCACTAAAATTTTAACTGATCAAAAAATCGAATCATTTAAATTTATACGACAAAGAGCATTTACAATAGTATCATTTAAAGTTTCATACTGATAAAAAAACCCAACAGTATCATGACTCAGGAAAGTACAATACTTTACTATGAAATCCAGTAATTGCTGGTTTATACTGTATCTAAAAATATTTAACTGAAATCAAAGTTTAATCTTAAAAATGCTTTCTCAAAGCTGCTTCTCTATTATTTTAAAACCATTTTTTGATTAGTTTACATGAAATCCCTCAATTACTTAATTAAGATTAAATTAAACTGACATTTTGGTAATTTAAGCGTCTTTCTTTTGCCTGTTAATTTTATTTATATCAAGGTAGACTAAATTGCACATATTTCTTATACTTAACAATTCAGTTGGAAAAAATCAAAATATCTTAAAATGTTTGCATTATTTATAACCCTTACTACAAAATAAAGTTAATTTGCTTTGTCTATTTGACTATAAATTACTGTTCTGATAACAAGCAACCTTTTTCTACTATAACGCTATACAGACTGTAAACTCACTATTTTAATTTATATATTATTGTGAACATGTGATAATGCTTTTTAAAGGCGGTCTTGATTCTTTTTACATTCAACATTCGAGTTCTTGGTTGAAGAAATAGGGCAATGACTCTCTAAACAGTGAACAACTACCAATTTATGGGTATGAGTTAGTGTAAGCGATGGTGGTATAATGGTCAGCATAGCTGCCTTCCAAGCAGTTGATCCGAGTTCGATTCTCGGCCATCGCATTATTTTTTTTTTTTTTGGAAAATTAAAATTACAGTAATTGTATTTATTTTTAAATATTGTATCAAAAAATGATTTGCAACTTAAATGTCTGTATGAATGCTACATTAAAATATCGAATATATATTTATTCTTATGTAACTTGTAATTGCTTTAAAAAAAATTTTGGAATTCGTGTTCAATATTATGAATACAGTACTTAACTTGAAATTGCTACGACGGCCAAGAATCAACATCGGATCAATTAATTTAGTTATCACAATCACCCAAAAATCTATTTTTAAAATTTACGAGTAAAAACACGATAGTTGTTTTAATTAGGAGACCTTTAAATATGTTTTGATTTGAAATTCAAGTGTTGAGATTACCTAATAAATGTTTTAAAATCAACATTTTTTTCATAGCAAATATTATAAATAAAATAATTTCCATATGAAAAGATACAATCAATGTTTAAGTTTTGATTTAGTACACTGCTATTATTTTTTTTAAATAACATAAATTCAGTAATTATAATTAGCAAAAAAAATATACGGAGTACTGAAAAGTGTACACTTATTTTCCCGTATGTCATATATTCCTAAAGTAAAATTACAAAATTTAACATGCATTTCCTCATCAAAATTTTACATAAATTCTTTTCTCACATCATCAATTTATATTCTTCATAAATGTAAGCGACGGTGGTATAATGGTCAGCATAGCTGCCTTCCAAGCAGTTGATCCGAGTTCGATTCTCGGCCGTCGCAATTTTTTTTAGTCAACTGTTTAACAACAAAACTCAATAAAAAAAATAAGTTTATTTTTCACTGGAACTCACTTTGCGGTTCTTTACATATCTCAACCACATTTGGTTCTAGAGTCGATTAAATATCAACATGTGTGAATATAGTAAATGTTTGATTAATTAGGTTGGAACATAAATAGCTATAAACACACTTTGTAGTAACTCGTTATGCCATGACGCTGGTATCTCTTCTAAGATCCAAGCTGTCTATCTGCAACACTAAATACTGGTTAAAATTCCAACATTAACACTCGGTTACATCAGAAATCTAGATCAGGTAAAATGTTTCAAGAACATTTCTAATTTTACTGCAAATTAGATGAAGATTAGTAAATAATTCGCAAATGCTCTCAGCGACATTAATCAAATTTATACAAGAAAGCTACGTTCGTTCAGTTTTAACGCTTCTTGTTAGACACCTAAGCTACTTTTTACACGAAACAAACTTTAAAGCAAGTGAAAAAATATATTCAATTTTGTTTAATGCGGTTTTATGAAAACTAAAATGCTCTAACTACAACAATTATAATCGAATAAGAGATTCCAAAAACTTTAAGAAAAATTTAACAATTAAATGGAAGGCGAATAGAATATACTGGCTGCTATTGGGTTAGCGTTTGTTTTACCGGTTTGACCATATATAAATGCCATCATGCATCCGAATTTTTACCACAATCCACTGGATTTTCCTCCGGGTGGAGCGTGAACTTTAATTGCACTTCTCGTTCCCTTTACATCATCAACTTGAGCACCTAGAAACATTATAGCAAAAACATCAATCACTACAAGCTCATTCCAAAAACAAATCGTTAATTTTCACTGCAAACATTTGGTAATTAATAAATCTCTTAAAACTAAATATAAATAAATCTTCAAGCTACCGTTTTAGTAAAGTTACATGTTTCTACAAACCCAAAAACCGACTGCATCTGGCACTTAATTCTCAAATTCCCTTAATAAGCTCAAAATGAAAAGATCCATAATTTCTACATGCAATATGCACAGATATTACAAGTGATATGAATAATAAAGTTAGTTAAAATGATGCTCTAATAATTGTTCTACATTGCTCTACTATAACAGCAATATTATTAAAAACACATAAAAGATTCAAAATAACAAACAACTACCAAGCTTAACTAATACAAGTCTAAATATGAATGCTAATCTTGCTACTAGGTTTTTTTTGTTTCATGCTAAATTAGCATTTAGCGACTTTCAAACGATCTTAATTAAAGATTACATGCAATATAACCTGTGGTATTCACTATAATTATTTGGTGCTTCTAAAATAGAAGTTGACAAGGTGACCAAGACTTTTCGTTAAAGATGTCAAATATCCACCATTAAAAGAAAGTGCAAACGCAAACGTGCAATATTTTTGCCAAAATGCAAGAAAACATCGTTTGAAAACAATATAAATCAAAACTTTTCAACTTTTGGTTCAATTATGAGAGTCTTGGCCTACCCGACAAAGTGAAGCTGGAATCCTGCTGATTACGACACCCGCCTCTTGTTGGAGGACGGTTGTGAAATTCATCAGCTGTTGGAGAATAAAGCGGACTCTCACCAGACTTTTCTTGAGACTGATGCGAAATTGGCGAAACTGGGTTAGGTTTCGCTGTAGCTGCTCCATTTAAATTTATAACGGTTCCAGTGTAAGGTTCTCGATCAACTTTCTTAGGCACTTTCACCTATAAAAGTACACAGTTAGCAACGTACAAGACACTTTAAATTTACAACTTAATCGAAACCTTTTCACGTTCATCAACTTTCATGTAAAAATAAGGCGAATGAGGAGGAGTAGGAATAAACCTGCCAACTCCTTGAGTAACGCGAACGTCACCATCTTCTACAACTATCCTACCGTTACTGATAACCCATTCAGCTACACCGTGAACTGTCAATCCTTCAAAAATGTTAAAATCAACAGCCTGATGATGCGTTTTAGCACTGATAACACGAGTTTTGTTAGGATTCCATAACACGATATCAGCATCAGAACCAACAGCAATACGACCCTTTACAAAAAAAAAACACTTATGATAAAATGCCACTCATACAATAGTAACTTACTAACATACTTTTCTTGGATAAATATTGAATATTTTAGCTGTGTTAGTGCTTGTAACAGCCACAAATTTACACGGATCCAATTTTCCAGTAACCTTATATTTAGCATAAACTTTTAAATAACAGTACTTAACAGTTTTGTAAAACTTCCATTAAAGTTCTTACAACTCCTTTCTCCCAAATGACAGACATTCGATCTTCCACTCCATTAACACCGTTTGGTATCTTCCTAAAATCATCTTTTCCTAATGCTTTCTGATCAGCATTAAATGTGCAGTGATCACTGCCAGTAGTCTGCAAGTTGTCACTAAACATTTCGCTTGTTAACTTTACATTGATGACTTAAATTTAGTCATATATAGATTTATACCTTGATAACATGTCCATAAGGTAACCAGGCGTAGATGGATCACTTCTCAGCGGAGGTGAAATCACATGAGCAGCTGCGTGTCTCCAGCATTTGTTGTAGCAATGACTACCATCAGTACCTAGTCCAGATGCCAAGGCTTCTCCAAAACAAATAACTCCTACAATAAATAAAATTTCATAATTTAATAAGCAACAGATGATATTCATAAACACAAAGATTCCACCTTCTTTTCGTTTAGAAGCAATAACGTTAGCTGCTTTTTTGCCCATAACGTGAACAATGTAAACAGGACAGTTTACTTGATCAGCTAAAGTAATGGCACGTAATGTAGCCTCTTCTTCAGTCTAAAAATTTTGGTTCAAATAAATTTACAAAAAATGTTATCAACCAAGTAAACACACTTCTTCGGGTCTTGACTGTTCATGTCCCTCAGGACCAGTAATGCCAAGTTTCACGATTTTATTGGTCATCTACTTTAAAAAAAGAAGTGAAATTAGTTAATGTTAATAATTTAACATATACTGTAATATCATGAATTAACATTCTAACCGCAACGATAGCATCGCCATTTTCAGCATGCACCATTCCAAGGGCTCCAATTTCTTTACAAGTTTCAAAAATGTTAAGCATTTCGTCATCACGAACCATTAGATCACCTTTATAAGCCATAAACATTTTGTACGAGTTCACTCCTACGCAATTTAAAAAGTAAAATGTTAACAAGTCTGGTGTTTAAATTATAATTAAATGCATTGTAATTTGGAGCGCACTATCTGCATGCAAATTACATCGAAACCAACATTTGAAAACAAGTATACCTTTATCGCTAGTTAAAGTTTGCATCTCCTTCTTGATTTCAGGAGTGAATTTTGACACCGCTACATGAAGCCCATAATCACAGCACACTTTACTGTCGGCCCAACTTCTCCATTTGTCATACGTTTCTAAGAGACTGTCGTTCTGATAAGCAACCGCAAAATCAACTAATAAAATTCTCATAATTAAAATAACTTTTACAAGTTTATAATGTTATAAAGATTGTTACTGATCATCGTCGTGCCACCAGCTAAGGCTGCTTTTGTTCCAGAGTAAAAATCATCAGCACTTACGGTGCCCATAAACGGAAACTGAAAATGAGTGTGAGGATCAATTCCACCAGGAATAATCAATTTTCCAGCTGCATCAATTGTTCGGGTTCCTCCAGGAATGATCAAGTTATGTCCGATTTGTCTGTACAAAATAAAAAAAACGTTCAAAATATCACAAAAAAAAAACAGATATCAAAGGATTCATTACTTGATAATTCCATCTTCAATATAAACGTCTCCATCACTAATACAATCGTCGTTGACAATTCTTCCTCCTTTAATTAGCAACCGGTTTTGAGAACTCTGTAAATATTGAAAAAACAATTATCATTAGTTCATTACACACAAAAAAATTCTTCAGTATAAAAATGTTGCTAAAAACACACAGTACCATTATAGTAATTCCAAATTAAACAAAGCCTTTGATTAAATACAAGATCCGACTTTTTAGCACTCACAGTTGAAAATCAAACAATATTTCCAATGCGGGTGTGGTTTATATACACAATCAAAAAGTACGAAACAATTCGGGTAACCTTGAGATTTATTACTTTAATTTTAGCAGAACTTTAGAATCGCCTGACCGACCAATTTATTTCTGCTGTTTTTAACGGCTTTAACGTGTCAAAAGTCTAAAACCAAACAGGATTACTTTTCACTCATTAATTTCCCGTAGTTAAAAGCCAACATGTTGCGCAACACACGTTACATTATAATGTACAATACAGCAACTGCAGCTTCACTGCAGATGTTAGATTGAGTTACATAAACCCATCGACTAAGTGATAATCAGTCACATGTAATTGGATAATGAAACGTTAAGGGATAAAAGGAAATGAAATGAGTGGCGTAAAGATCAATTTGGTGCTTAATTCAATATACACAGCACCTACTGTATAAAAAAGCAGCAGCTTTCTTATTTGAACGAACTTGTACCGCATTATGATTTGTTACTTAATTCAATTGACACATTTACTATACGACAAAATACTTAACATTAAACTGGAAATAACAGACTTAAAAAATCAAACGTTTTAAAAACATTGACAGCAGCTATGAACTCTCATTTTAAAGTTGAAACTATTTTTAACAGTGTATTTTTAGCTTCATAGAAATTTTGTCTGCGCCGTTACAAAATAGCACATAAGGGCACAATAACATTATCAATTTTGACAACGTATAAATCGAAAATTAAGTAAGGTAGAGCGCTGATTAGATATGGATTAAAACGGCTAAGATTTGCAATTTATTTATTGTCAGTTACAGTAATCATATCAGTTGTGGTTGATCAAGTAAAAATACGAATGTTGACTTTGTGACTCGTTTTATGTAAATCGCATTGCATTAACTGCTTGGCGTAGGTTGAATTTTTTTTTCTGACAATTAAATTTCCTAAGTTTCTTGTTTCTAATTATAGTAAAACTGAATAACAACAGCTTTTTATGTATTTATTTGGCGTTGGTAAATGTTAAAATTGCAGGAAATGTCAAATATTTCATTGATTAAAATTTGACAATACAGTGAAACGAAACTTTTTTCAGTTTAGTTTTTCTGTCTGCCGGCGTGGTGATTAACGACACACAATAACAGCCAACGTACATTAATTATGGATGCAGAAACTATCAATTTATTTAACGGTTATTTCTATAATGATTGTTATGAATGAGAAAAAAAAGTTTTCAACGGTTCCTTACTTGCAAATGTATTGGCACTTTCTTCACCAAATCACCTTGAAACGACATGGTTCCTAAATTTTGTTTTGTTAAGCCGGTAAATCCGCTCTTTTTTCTGCTGGACGTTCACCAATTTCACACTCTCAATGTGAAATAACAAGTTACTAAAAACCCGCCAACTTCTAATAACTGAATTATATAATGAACTTCCTCCAAACAAATAGCAACGCCCAAAAACAAATAAAAACCTTGGATCGAAAAAAACCAGCAGTCTGATGGCTAGAGATGGGCGAGTCGACTCTAAATCGACTCTGGAGTCGACTCTCTCTACTCGACTCCAGAGTCGACTCTAAAATTTGGACTCGACTCTCTTAATGACGTCACGTAACATAAGTCACATGACTTATAAATGACGCTTTTGACGTCACAGAAGGAGTCGACTCTATGTACAGAGTCGACTCTAAAATTAGTCGACTCGACTCCGGCACAGTCGACTCCTTTTTGTTTAGTCGACTCCAGAGTCGACTCTCAAAAAAGGCCGACTCGCCCATCTCTACTGATGGCTTCTACACTCGAGACAATCCCATGGGAAATTGGGAATTGCTACATTGTTAAAATTTATTTTGACCTTAACAACTCGTCTCTTAACAATTGGTTTCTTGTTTGACTGACAAATGGGGCGATTTGTTAGTTTTGAGTTGAATAGGGCCAGCACCATTTTTATAAGTTTACACTAGATACCGTAATTAAATTACTGTATTAAGTATAATAATTAAATAAATTACATTTCGTTAACATCGAAAAAATTAATAAGCATTATAACTAAATGTAATTATATAAATGTATTTAAAAAACTTACACAAAATTTCAGAACATAAAAAAGTTATCCTTACTTAAAATGGTTTAAATTAATAAAAAACCTAAAATTACGATACTTTAAAAAATTTGTAAATAAATCATTTTAAATTAAAAAGCTAAGTTTAAAGCCATTTATTTCCTCCAAAAAAATTTTACATTAAAATAACATTTTATTAATACAGTAGATCCCTCGGTAATCCGGCATCCCTTGTAATCCGACATGCCAATTCAACCATTTTGTTGCGTAATCTGTCGGATTACTGCTAGGCTACTGTATTATTACTGCATTTGAAATTGTGCGGTTATTTCCATGTTATTGCCATACAGTCAGAAGATGGCGGGAGTTACTCGACGTCTGGGAAATTTCCATTAACCTACAGTACTTTGGGTATAGGATCAAATGTTATTCAAGTACAGTACTGCCGTATACTTAGCTAAAATAACTTCCCGCGCTGATTCACTATTCGAAATTCAAACAGCTGATCAAAGTTTTTATAGAATACGGTATCACTTTGCTTTCTGGCAATAATCAATATCATTTTTATTTAACATGTTGTATTATTAACATGATTTGTTTCGTAGAAAACGTACTACTGTACAACACTGAATTTAAAGCAACATTTGAGGTACCGGTAACTACCCGTAGTTTTATATACAGTAAAGATGCCAAAGCTTTTGACATAAGCTCAAGTTAGTGTTCAGTGCTTAAAAGGAAAGACACCATACCGAAAACGTTGGAAAAGTACAGTATGCTATATATGAAATCGGCAGACATTTATCAATGTTGATTGATTATCGTTATAATTTTTGAATGCTCTTCGAGTTTTTAACTATGGTACGGTACAGTACGATGAATGCAGGTAAATTTCTACATTTCATCAATATTTTTCATGTTATTAACGAGTATTTATTTGACTTAAATATTTATTATGTGTGTTCTGCATTTAATAAAGATGTCATGATTGCGAATTTGATAAAGAATCGTGAATGGCATGATGTCACCTATAAGAGAAATGAAGATAAGGTATTACCGCCAAAATCGACAGTACTGTATGTACTGTATACTGACACTGAAATCGATCTAGTGGAATAGCACCGAACAAATGATCGTAAGTTTTTAGTTAGTCCATATCCACGAATATATAAGATAATAAGATTTGATGCATAGTTTGAACATAAAATGCGTGATAAGTTGGTGAGTATGGGAAGAAGCTTTACTTGGTGTGAATAAAACTAAAAAGGCAAATCGTGGAAAAACATGAAACGAAACCCTGTATTCGCTCGAAGTTAGTTCCCATATTATTCTGAGAATAACCAAATTTTGTAAATTAAACAGTGTTTTAATTTACAGTTTTGATTCTAACAGAACTCGTCGGAGTCTTCTTAAAAAGAGACGGTAAATACTAATATCGAAATGTGTTTAAGAAAAACGATAAAATCGATGGTAATAAACTTATAATTCTTATTCCTATTTGATAGCGTGATCATTACTCGAACACACGCCAGCTACATCGTGAAAAACTGATGAAAGAGGAGCTTCAGTATAAAAGTTGGCTACGTTAACAGTGTAAGTGAGTGTATGACCAGATTTTTACATACTGCATTATTAGTTCTTGTCTGGCAGAAAACTAACGTTATTTAATTGATGAATTCGTTGAGAAGCAGAAGGCGAGTTAGCTAAATCTAAATGTGTGGTAGAGTTACTACTTTTAGGATTACACTATTTCATATCACAGTATTTACTAAATTAGAAACTTGTTTGCTTGCTCAGAGAACCTATAACGAATGCCGAGTACAGGGACAACAAAATCTATTAAGTGTGGTGAGTGTTCTAGCTTTCCGTGTCTGATTTATTCGACGTTTGTAAGATTATTAACAACACCGTCAGTATTTCACAACTTTTAGAAAATCGGTTTATTATGTAGTGAATGCAAATTATGAACATACAGTATATCTTAGTTGTAACTTAGCCGATGGGAAATGAAAAACAAAATCGATGGTAATCGGTGCCCGGTGGTATCAGAATGCCCAGAAACGTTCACCCTTGTTTGCATGGAATTCGTTGGCGGCACTCAAACGATTCTTTTTGGTAATTCGGTTAATAATAATTCTGTAGTTGCTCTATGAGAATTAAAGAGAAATAAAGGTAAGAATGTGAACTTTTTTCTTGACAAAACGACGAGCCACCTAATCTTGTTTTATGTTTTAGTTTCTTCCCTGAAATACAACGGTGAATCTGGGAGAAGTTTCCATAAACGCATTATCATGTCATCGATGATTATTTTTATAGGCCAGACAATTTAAGTTCGTATTTAAAATAGGTAAATGCAGGTGAAGTTGGCCAGGCTGTGTCGTGAAATGAACTTTAAATGGAGTCTTCAGTTTTACAGTATTTTCTAACATGGAAGTTTCGTTTGTATTCGTCTCTTGATATTTGCAGAATTGTTTTTGGCTATGAAGATCCAGTTTTCGGTGCAGAAAATAGATTTCAGTAAATCTTAAACTGGTGTTGGTGAATTTAAAGTTGGTAACTATTCATTCCTGTTCTTATTAGGTACTCGTGAGATATTATAAGAAGTAAATTTGGAAACTACTTTACTCGTAATCGCTTAACCAAGTTTTGATCACCGATCCATTATAGAATTCATTCGGACTGGCTAGGAAAACATGGTATTTTCGAAGGCTGAAAATGACGAATACTGGTAAGTTCCTTTCGTACGAGTCAGTAAGTTTTGAACGTTGAAAGCATAAAGTTAAAACTAAGTTTAATTGTTATTTTGATTTACGTTTAAAATGGTTATCGTAGCAAGCTCAGCTTTGTCAGAGTATTACCGTACCGGTAACGGATATATGTACAATATTGTGTTCAGTTAGATATTTATTCGGAATATACAGTAGTTACTCTGAATTACTGGTTTACTAATACTACAAGGGGTTTTCTTAATGCAATGATTGCGCGTGAAAATGCGAAACATAGTTGCGAAGTCTCAAGCATTTCTCATATTCATATCAATGTTTTAGGTGTTTAATCATATATTAGATATGATCTGCGATTACTAAATTAGCATTGTTGTATTATATAATTGATCTAATTGTTGTTCTAAATGTTAGTGTGATCTAATTGTTAATCTAAATGTTAGTGTGACTGATTTTAAATTTAGTAAGAAGTGTTTTCAAATATTTTGCTTACTACATTTTTTGCTCTACTCGCAAAGTTAGAGTTTAGAGTCTTAAAGTTAACTCTGTAAATGTGCACAGCATTTTAGCGGATCTTCATTTCATTTGAGTATTGATGAAAAATCATTGATATTTTTATCGCTGTAAACTTTTGAAATAACTTTGGTCAAGTATGGAAATTTCCAAGACCAAGTTTTTTTTAGCTTTTGTTTAAAAGAAGTTCTCGATTGTTGGTTAGGAAATATGAAATCCTGTAATTCTATTGGTTTTCTTTGTATTTGCAAGTTCATGACTTTCAATACAGTACTTTTGTTAACGAAATCAATACATTAGGTTATATTGATCTAATTTTGATTTTAAAGCCACCATGCAATTTTCATATTTTAGTGGTGATGTCTCGTTTGAGTAACCATTTTAATAATGGCTCAACTCACCATTACTTACCTGAAATAACATACAGTACTTTGTTCCACTCTTAAAAACACAACATTTCGGTAATTGGGGAAAACGTTGAACAGTGATTTCATGATTCTAATTAAAACTGGTCTAAAATGTGGTTATAACTCATGGTTATAAATCGTTTTAATTTGGTAGTGGTAACTTAAATGTATTAATACACTCTAACAAGAGAGATATTCTAATAGCAATGTAATTGATTTTTTATATGTTCAAAAGTTTTAATATTAAAACCCTCAATTATGTGCATGAAAATATTGCGGTTAATTGCGGCAAATTAGTGTCAGTGAAGAATATTCATGCTAAATTAATCGAAGAAAAAAAACTCAACCACAACAGCTAAAATCAATTCGCACCGCTCTTTTTCTTGCTTTAGATTAAGAAAAAAATAAAAATGATTATTTAAAATTATCATTTTAATAACTTTCGCCTCCATCACCTCAATTTTGAACCCCCTTAATAAATTAATGGTAACTTTTCATGCCCAAGAGCAGCATCAAAGCCACATTTTTGTATTAAAAAAATAGCATGAAATTTTTTTTCTTTTTGACATAATTTACAACATTAATGTTTTATGTAGTTGTGGTTTGAGGGTGGGAGAGATGGGACGGGAAGAGGGATGCGGGTGGGACGTGTGCTTGCATTAAAACACGCGTGGGTGAATCCATCGTGTCAAAGGTCATTCGCATTGTTGTTGGGAAGGTCGCAAAAGAGGTGGAGAAAAATGAATGAGATAAGACTTAAAAATTGCAATTGATGATCGTGATGCTATCTTAAAATTCAAACGAAAGATGACCACTGTAATGTAATAGGGTTTGTGGTTGTCGGCCATATCATAAGGGTGGCGTAGGGGAAAGGAAGGGTTTCATCTTCATCCGTGTCGAATGAGGAAGTTAAATTAAAAATTAGTTTCCTTTTTATCCTTTTAATAAAAATGCCCCTTTTTGTCTCTATGGAAGCCCTTTACACTGAAACACCTGTGTCTTGGCAAATTATTTATATGATGCTCACTTGTCATTTTAACCCTCTCTTTTCTGTTTTTCTTTCTTCTTCGTCTTATTATTTTTCTTAATATTGTAGTTTTATTATTTTATACGCATGCGCAAGTATGTTGATGATGGATGGAAAAGAAATGAATAGATGTGCAGAGGTCTATAAGTGAGAGTTAGGCCATTAAGCACGTTTCGCACCTCAAAATATGGTCATATTTTATATTGTTCCATAATAATAATAATCACATGAAAACAATAAAGAGAGAGAGTGGAAAGCCCTTTACACTTTTAACTGCAACCGAAACAAAGATTTTTAGTTTTTGTATTACTAAAAAGCCATCTATAGTAAGAAACGTTTTATTAAATAGGAAAAAATCCCTTATTTTTAAGGAACAAACTTAAACCGGAGAATAAAAACGGTTTAATGATTTTAATTTTAGACTATAAGTTTGTCAGATAAGATTCATGACTTTCGACTGATTTGATGAATCAATATGTTTTCCATCATTTGGTTCATCAAAAGTCACATAATTGAGCTAAACATCATCAATCCAGTTTCTTGCAAAAAATGTCAAATTCAAAATATGTTATTGTTAATTGTTTAATTAACTTAATTGCAGGAAGTGTGCTTTTATCATATTTTTACCAATGATTTAATAGCTACAAATTCTGTATTTAACAGTTTACTACATCTATTCTAATTTTTAGTAGATGATCATACAGTGAAAACCGTTTAACACGAAACTGAGGGACTCGTAATATTTCTTGTTAAAACGAAGCATTTACAAAAAATACAGTATACTTACCAAAATTCTTAAAGCACATCATATTAAATACACTCACTCGTTCAAAATGACTAAACATTTTGTACATAAAGATCAAAAATTGTCTTAAAATTTTTTTTTGTTTTAAAATTTTTTCAACTTTTAATACTTTTCTGCCAATTTAAATTTTCTTTATAAAAGCAATAAATTTTATTGAAAAATAATCATTCACTTTTTTGCGTTATTTTTTTAGCATCAAATGGTCCAGGTGAATGTATTTTGTTCATTCGAAAAGTAAAATCTTTTTTGTGTTAAGCGATTTTTGTTTTGTTTTAAAAAATGTATAAAAATGCATAGTATTTGGTCGGAACTGCATCACTATTTTGTGTTAACCGATTTGTCATGTTAAGCCACTTCGCGTTAAACAATTTTCACTGTATTTGGTTCCTCATTTTTTTCATACAAATACTATTTTACTAGTGTATTTTAATCATAGTTTGAGTTTAAAAATTCGTTATTATTTCACTATTTGAAACCCTATGGTAAACACTGTATAAAATCAAACGTGTCAGATTAGGATTAAATTTCCAATAAACGACAGCATTATTAAGTTATTAAACTGCGTAAAATGGATTGCACCGATTTAACAAAACTTCCAACAATTCTACAAATTTATGCCAAATCGTTTCTTAAATCGTGGGTTTTAGTAATAAATAGAAGGGTAATTTTTCTTTTCCATCAAAATTTGAACGTGTGAAAAGTGTAATATTGCAAGAGAGAAAGAAAAACTGAAAATGATTACAAGATTATATCAATATACAGTACACTGTGATATTATGACAGTTAAAGGTTATTCCATCAGTTGCTTATAAATTCATTCATGTGGGTGTAGAAAGGACTGTTTACTGTCTATTTCAATTTTCAGCACCTTTCAAACATTAAGTTATATTTTTCTAAAATTTAGTTTGGGATGTAATGTGGTGATAGGGAGTGGGGGGAAGAGTGGAACGAGGGATTTAAAATCTTATTGGTCGTTTGTTTTCATTTTCCATCTGTTGAATTAAGCCTGTTTTAGTCGATCAAATGTGTGATTTATTGGTTATTTTCCTTCATCACGCAGGGTTTCAACTCACAAATACATTTATAGTATATCCAACCACACGGTTTAATTTAATTAGATTAAATTGACGCCAGCACCAGCACGATACATTTAATTAAGCAAAAGTTAAAGATCCGGTGGAACTTTGGAAGAGTTGCACTGCCTCCTGCTGGACTCTTATGTGTGAAACAGCTACACAGGTGGCTTATTATTTTGCACTTAACCTTTTTTTTATTTACTAAACTTATATTATTATTTTCTTATTTATTTCTTCATCCCTTTGCTTTAGTTCTTACTCGTTACGCGTTGTATGTGTTTATGTGTGTGAAAAATATTTGGTTCCTGACTTTGAATTAAAAATAGGTAAATGTGGTTATGTTAGAAGATCTCTCTGTGTGTGTAATATGTGTTTTTGAGTGATTGACAGAAGAGGGCGCCACCACCGAGATCGTGTGAAAGACGTGATGTTGCAAATATGAAATTGTTTGAAAACAACGAAAAAAAAATTGATATTTTTTGAAGAGAAAACTTTGGTGACCTTTGACATCGGCGATATATCACAAACAATGTCAAATATTCGTTCATAAAAAAAAAAACCAAGAAACACAGCAACAACAAGCAAACTTCCGGTTATCGTATTTAGGTTTAATTGAGGTGAAAATGAGCTAGACCAAAAAATGTTGTAAAAGTTAACCACATCGTATAATTCACACCCTTACTACGCCACTACCCCACCCAACGACAGTCTACACATCTCCCTTTGCTAGATCCCCCCATAGCGACAAATCCTTTTGTGCTTTAGATTATATTTGGAAATTCCGGATTATTTCGCTCGGTTATCCTTTTAATCGAAAAATCCCTCTCCCCTTGCTCACCAGGCGGCGTTTAGTTTCTTCCCTTTCAGCCATCGATCACAGCCTTCTTCGCCAACAAACCGGAGCCCCTCACAGCTTTAGCACTGTTATCTTAGGAGAAACTTCAAAATAAGGGACTTATAATTGTTGTCGGGAAGGATATCCTATTTACAAACGTGTCATATGCACCAAAAATAGATAAAATAAAGCCTCAAAATTACTTTGACATTTTACTTTTCATTTAAATCCACGCAAATCTTAGTAATGACTTTTTTTTAATATTTGTTTGTTTTATAGTGAAAATGTTCGTTCATGAGAAACAATAGAAATATCAGGCTGATGACATTTTGTTTTAAAATTTATTATAAATTTGGTTGTTTTCAATCATTTAAGTCATTTATTTAAATGGACAAGAAATTATTTTTTTTTATATTTAATATAGAAATGTGACCGAATTTTTGGTGTTACCCTATATATTCATTTAAATGTGAACTAATCACATTTTAACAACTTAAAAAAAAAATTGGCCAATAAAAACTTAATATTTTTTTTTCCCAAAAAAAAATTTTTATTGATTATTTACAGTAATGGGAGATACTTAAAATAAAAATTTCTAATTTAAAAACTATTTTAAGCATTGCCTTTCATTTGCCATGGTTCAAATTTAGTAACTTTAAAATATAAAATCAACTTCGATTTTATTAATTATTTTTTTAATTTTTATTATTACCATTTTAAGATTTTTATAATTTCCAATTTTTAATCATACGCTTGTTTTACCTCTTATGTTTATCTTGATTTTTATTTATTTTTTTTTGGTACAAAAGTCCCTTAAATTGAATGTTTTATAAAATATGCAACTATACCAGTTGAGGCGGTGCCATGCATCTACGTATGCAGTGCACGTAACATTTGTGCGCCACGTCTCTATGTGACAACCCCCGAGCACATCTATTTTTATTTATTTATTTATTGATGAAAAAGAGATGACATTTAAATATATATCATATTTTATAATATTTTCACTTTTTCGCTGAAGTTGTGAAAGAAGAGGTATGTGGGGTGAGGTGGAATGGCAGGGTGGGGGTTGGGGGAGGAGGGAAAGTACTGTATGTAAAATGAAAAGGATGAACTCATCTTTTTATGTCCTATTTCTGTACCACCCTTACACCCGCACCACCACCACCCATTTGACATCGCTACACATTATTATTCTTCGTAGGTGACGTCATCATATTTTTTGTAATAAAAAAACGTTTGAACCTTGCATGTTGTGTGCATGTTAAAATGTTAAACAACGAATAAAACGAGCTCTCCCACCCACATACGCGCCACCGCATTAAAAAACAAAGAAAGATAATAAATCGAGTTTGATTTGGAAAAAGTGTAAACAATTTTTGGTTTTAAGTTTTAGAAACACTGTTCTCCCTCATCAATCTCTCACCCTCTCTGACCACCCCACCCACTCTCCTCAAAATCTCTCTCAAATAGTCACGTTTCCTGCCAACTTTGTTTGCATACCATAATTCCTCTTACAAACAAACACCGACACTTTTTCTGCATTTTTTTTTTCAAAACACTTCAAGTCCAAGGCAAGAACAAAACGCCAGTAAGAGAGAAATTAACACTCAGGTCAAAGGTTAACCCTTCTTCCTTCTCCATTCAGTGACTGTGTGTATCAGCATCACTAAGCTTATAACCATGAACCATTAACCAAAAGCATCCAACAACACCACCACCACCACCCGCCCCGGTCGACATACTCCAATGAGAAAGCTGAGAGAAAGGGAGGAAGTTGGAGGAAAAAATAAATTTTTGTTATAAACTGCATAGATGCCATAGACTATATAGGAATATCAGTGTTTGATAAACGATGTGTCTAAAAGTGTGAGCCGTGCTAAAATTGAAAAGTGCGGGGATTTGCCTGATTTCGTCTGCGGGCATCTGTCGCATCATCGTCGGCCAGAAAGAGAGAGAGAAGCCGTCTGCCATCTTCTCTCACCATCTGCGTGGTGGTCGCTGGCTTTTGATCGTCAACGTAAGGCCTCGGTTGGGTATACACAGTATGTTGAGTTGAGATAAGAGGATCCTCTTGACACAAGGTGGCGCTTCCTATAAACACCTATGACGTCGTTTTGAGTCCTCCTCTTCGGGTGTCTTGAAACATCGCGTGTCTCTTTTAACGCGCGTTCACTCATTTCACTGTTTGGCTCCCAAAGCCCATATCGTCTGTGTGTTCAATCCACATGTGTCAATTTCATCTTTTAACCCACTGAACTCTTCATTAAGTTTGTGTTTTAATTGAGAACTTTTTTTTGTTGTTGTTGTTTGAAAATAATTAATTACTCGGGTGTTGTTCATCGCATGTATTTGTGTACGTGTTTATTGAAAATTGTGAAAGGAGAAACAGACACGGGTGTATGTCGTGTTGGGACCTTTGGAGTGTGCTAACAAGGACAGGATATGAAGTCGACAAAACGACAATGAGAGCCAAATCAAAAGCCAGAAAATTTAAGCAAAGTAAGACAAAAAGTTTTGATCTATTATTATCCCATTCACATCATTGTGTGTTAAATGCTAATTAATTCTTTTATGGGACACTTGTGCGCTGGGCGTCACTTTTTGTTTTCTGATTTTATTATGTTTAAAAGGTGTACCTTTCAAAAGAGGAAAAATCATTTAGTTTTTAGTGTGTGTGGGCTTGTTTAGTTAATGAACTTTGACAACTCGATTAGCGACAATGGCCTCTGAGGGACTCGGGAAATATTCCTTTCCCTATCTTCACTCACCCCACCCCATACGCAACACACATACAGCAACTCTTAATTGACCACAGGTGACTCCCTCTCTTTCTCATTCAAACTATTATTTCCCTTAATTAACCCTTTTACTTTACTCATATTTTTATCAAATAATCGATATCACTCTTACTTTTTATACGTCTGAAAATTATACGTTGCTCTTTTTTTTATTATTATTTTGTGTATTTTTACTTTTGGGTGGGCAACTTATAATTTGATAAACTATACAATTGACATTTTAAGTTCATTAAAGTTTCAGGGTTTATTTTTTTGTTTTCACACATTTTTATTACAGTGTTTTACCAGCTGTATCGAATTTCATTGCATTTTTCACAAACACCTTTTTCAAAACTAAAAATTGCCCCACTTACTGGATAAATATAGGCCTGCACCAAGCCTAAAGGGCCTTTATCGCTATTTTAGCATCCACACACGGTAACACCACCACTACCCCTCCCTGTTGGTATCGATACGTTAAATCAATATAGGAGGAGTTTCATGTTGTTGATCAATAGTTTTATGCACTTAAGACATATTAAAAACTTCTATTTATTTATTTTTCTCTCTTTTCTATTTCCCCCCTCTCCATCATCCCAACCCATCCCAGTCATTACCAATTTACCACCCACACCTATACCAACTCCCCATCCAATTTGTTTCTACTATTTTGTCACGTGACCACCCACCACATATCGTCACTTAGCTTGAGACTTAAGTTGAAGCTTTTATTTTTCTACCCAAAAAAAATTAAATAAAATAAAAATAAATAAAAAATAAAAGTTTGCTGGTCAATATATCAATAATTGTGTTTGTACTTGCATTTAACATGAGGGGTGGAAAGATGAGATGTTTGTTTTACTGTGTTGTTAACCACGAACTTGTTGTATAAAAATGCCACTTAAAAAAATACTGTTTATTAGACTGAGTGTATAATAGAGAGAAAGATGGTAAAACCGAAAAAAGACATAAGCTAATATGTGTAATGTTTGAAAGAGGGGCAATTGCGACATGACGTCAAAGATGAATCGACTTCCCATCAATTTTTTTTCTCTCTCTCCCCCACCCCTCCCTCTCCTCCCACAAAACTCCTCAGCAGTCTAAAACAACTTCTTGATTCTTAGATATCACTGAATCATAATATTTTACTTCTTTTTTTTTCTGCTTAATCATTCGATCAGCTGAATACAGTGCTACTTCCGGTGTCGAAAACAGGACAACTTCTTGAACAACAAGCAGCGGATATGGATGTTGGCCACCGATTGTGCCTTCTTGTGTCCTTCAAGTGTGTTCACAAAGATATTATAGGCTATAATAAAATTTATTAAGAATTAAGAAAAATACTCTTTGGGGAAATGGGAGGGGTAAAATTAAAAAAAAAGTTGAACCCACAAGCTAAGCCTTTTAGAGATTATATTTTTATTTGAGGGTTTTCATTTTGGGGGATTGTGGTTGTGTGTTTTTAGTGTGGAAGATATAGTCTGATAGAGGGATGTATTCCATGATGGTGATGATGATGTTATTGCTGTCCCACTTTTTTTAAAGGGCCACTTCACGCACTCAAAGGTCCCTCTTCTTTTAACATTTTGTTGTTATAGAGAAGCTATTTATAAACATATCTGGTGTATACTCAAAAAAATATTATGTCTTATTATTTTTGAAAGGCCTAGTCTAGTATAGACTCAGTACTGTAATACCCATAGTCTCAGTAGTACTCATGGCCCACCTCACCTCATACCCCACACTCGACATATACCAATAATATTTCTAAAGGTCCTGTCTATTATTAAAAATGGGGCTTTTATATTACCGAACGAATTACCAGCTATTTAGGATTCTTAGACGTCGATCTCAAGGCAAGAATAACATTAGGGCCATTATTATACAAGGACCCGGGTGCCTTTCCCGATTCCCACAAGTCACAACGCTACTACAACTCTGGAACCCCATGCCATGAAAACTGAACACTGAACAGGGTGGAGGAGGACCTCGACATGACGTCACCAATTAAAAATGCTTTTACATTTCGGTGTAACGGCATCTGCTGTTATGACGAAGAGAAATTCCTTTTTGGTCAAAAAAAATATAAAGTATCCAACAGTGTGAGAGCGATTCGGTGACAATAAATTGTCCATTGTGTCCTCTGATATCTGATGAGAAAATAATTTTTTTATTTTATTTTGATAAGCAACAATTTGAAATGTATGTAAATTTTGTTATGTTATTGATAGTGAAATTATGTGGCGACTTTTTGACACCCAGGTTCACTGAAAATTTTAAATTGCATGTTAAATAAATTTTATTTTAAAGAGATTTTTGTCCCAGGGAGGTGGGAAGCATTTTAAAATTCACTTTAAAAGTGACAAAAATATGTCATAAAATTGATAAAAATTGGTAAAAAAAATTTTTTTTTTTGAGGAGAGAACACCCAAAACTTGAGTACTGTATCTTTTAAGTTCCCAGTAGTCCTCATGTTTGGAACATTGTTATGTTGCTGTGCAGTTTTGTAACTGTGTCAGTAGCACTGATGGCATTTAGGAAAGTGTCAATGGAGTTTACACTATGTTAATTGAGTTGTAAGTGAGGAACAACAGTTGTGAGGTGATGTTTTTAGTGGATCATTGCTGGTGGGTTGTTAAGAGATGGGATCACGGGGGTGTTTACATCTACTTCTTGAGAAATAAGGTGTCTGTAAGGGAGGGGGTTAGCGTGGGAAAAATTCCGATAGCGATTGAGATAGAAAGCGTGGGTGGACGGGGGAGTGGGTGAGGTGGGGGGTCAAAGCCATCTTTAAACTCTGACCTATCACCTCTCCCTCCCTCCCTCGCACATCACTTTTGGTCCATTTGAAAAGCCAAAGCAATTTTGCTATAGTCGCTGGCCCCCTGGTGGTCATATATCTGGTATTCGTTGGCTTTCAGCTAAAATCAAAGTAATGCCCCCTGGTGCTCTAATATCGTCGCTGTCTATGTGTATAAGAGCAGATGAATTGCCATTGGTCCTGTGAATAAAAATGTCATCGAACAAGACTCAATATAATATCGCAAAACAAACAGGGCCAAGTTCTTTATAAGTGTATTTTTGTGTGTGTGTGAGAGAGTAAGAAGAAAAAAGAGAAATAAAGAAAAGAGAAGTTGAACACTTGTGAAAACAAATGGCGGTTTATTATTTGGACGATAAAAATTCCTTTACTCTTTGCTCTTGTATCTCTGTGTATCTGGGCCTAGTCAGCCTCACTAACCTCTTAACCTTTCTCTTAGCACTGTCAATTTAGACATCTTTATTACCTCTCAGCATTAAAAAAATAAAACTTTAAAGGGCAATATGGCATAGTTATAAGGGCACATGGATTATTCTGCTTAATTAATATCAATCTATTTCTCAGTATGCTTTTGCTTTTAACTTTCGAGGGGTCAACGCGTGAGGTGGAAGCCCACCCTGTGCTCTACTGTTTTTAGGGACATATAACACATGTTAAGCAATATCGATGATGATAATAATAATGGTGTTGTGTTTTTAAATCTTTTTTTTTAAATTAAAACAATTTTAAAGTGGTTAAATTTTAAAAGTAGCAAGAGCCACCGTTGAGCGTAAAGAAAGAAGACGTACAGTAACTACAACACAAAAACGATATTTAAATTTAAAAAAAATGATTGTATGCGCATTTTTTGAAAATTGAACATATAATTTGACACATCTGGAGATAAAATACATGATACGGTAGTTGGTGATAGCATCTCCGTAATAGTTATAAAGTGTCAACACAACGATTTAATATTTTCCGCCCATTCGATGAGGTCCTTTGAACTTGCGAAGGGAATAGGGACCCAGAAAGATGGCGTTTACAGATATGCCTGATGGGGCCACGAAGGTGTTAATAATACTGTAATGCTTAAACATTATATGAAGGGGATATTTGAGAAAACATTAATACCAACGAATAAGTCACGTGGAAACTTGGCTTATCATCTCTCTTGCAAAATGCAAAATGACAAACATAAAAGCTCAGTTTTTTCGTGACAATAACATTTGATAAAATGTCTTTTTCTTCTTCTTTCTTCGTCCTTTTTACTTTCATCCTCCGCTGATGCTTTTTGCTTGGACACCTTTTGCCAAAAAAGTTAAAGACACCTGTCTCACCTGTGTGATCATCACCAAAACACAATAACTTATAACACACTATACTATCCCTCTAGCTCATTCTATTGTTGTTGTGTACTGTATACTCTGTGTAAAATGCGCGACCATATAGGTCCATGGGTCCATAAGAGAGTCAGAGTAAGAGAGAGAGAGAGAGCCACTAAATATTAGCATCGACCACAGACGTCAACAATTTACAGGCGGTTTAATCTGTGTATTAGTTTTGAAAGGGGGTGTTATAACTTACACATACAGTAACAGTACAGGGGCTTCTTCTTATTTCCCTTCACCACCTTTTTTTTTTCTTATTCTTATTCTTCAACTTCTTCACATTCAACTTTTTCTTAAATGAAAAATTTTCAAAAGCCAAAAAGGTGACAAAGATGTCAAAAGATGGCAGCCAATCGAAGCCCATTCACACTCTGCTGAAGACGCTTTAAAATATACAATGAGATACACAGTCACATTGAATAAAAAGTATCACTGTAGTAACGTCACCTTTAGTCTATTGACTATTGAAGATGGTGTTGGAGCGTTGCATTTTGGCTGGACCCACCTCACCTCACCACCACCCTTATGCTTCTTCTCCCTCCTGTAATAATGTGCAGAAGCTAAATAGGAGGACGAAAACAAGAATTATAATGTGGGGGGGGGGAGAATTGGTTTGGTGGGGGTGCCTAATCTGTCTCCTCTCTTCCTCATCGCTCTTTGATGTCTTCTTCAACTTTTACATAAAAGAAAAAAAATTCCTCAAAGGACACCTTTTCTGTAAAACGGACTTTTCACACTTTGTAATGGCTTCTGATACACATTTTCAAAGGTAGTGTGAATAACACCTGAGAGCGCTTCCTCCATATGTCCTGGTGCGAGATAGGTTATAAGGGGACTCTGGTACTGCTATGGAGTTTTTGGGATATCATTATTATCATTGAGTGTGAAAAAAGATGTGTTAAGCTTTTGATGTGTGTGTGCACGGTATTTTGGTAAGAGGAGGTGACAACTCAATCAAGTTGAGTCACCCAATTTAATTGCTGGTGGTAACAGCTGTGAATAACATTGTTATTAGGTGGCTGGTGGTGGTGCTGTGGATGAGCCAACTTTTGCTTTTTGTTTTTTTTTTCTTTTTTGTACCGTACTTGAATGTCATTTTATTATGATAACCCTCGTAACTGTGATAAAAAAAATTAAAATTAAAAGGCTTATTAACACCCGGGTGAATCTCAGATAAAAGTTGATAACGATAAGTGAAGTTTGGACTTGTCACTTCTGAATTTATTAATTTTTTTAACGTGGAAAAAGAAAAGTGAGAAATGCGGTGAAAATTATTTATTTAAAAATTCAACAGACAAACTCTTTGAAACATCTTTCAATGCTAATTGAACGTTGAACGGAATTAATTATTGAATGATATTTTTTTTAGTGCAATAAATTAAATTTTGTGGTAAAATTTAAACCAAGGCCGAATTATTTTTTATTAGGCAAAAAATGATTTTTAAAATGTACTACAGTTACTAATTTAGCGCTTAAAAAGAAAATATTAGTAAATTAGACTAAATTTGACGTTTTCGTTTGTTGGTATTTATCTTCCTTTTTTGTTTTCAAAAGTAAATATTTAGCTTAAATAGTTTTTTAACTGATAATATTTTTTTTTTACATTTTAAAATTATATTTTTTTTAACTTTTGACACATTTGTTTTATTATTGCGTGATGTGTGGTTTGAGTTTCCAGTGAAGTTGAAAGAAGCAACCACCATCAAAATGATTAATTAATTTGCCAATTAGCCGAGGAATTTTTAAGTGTAGGTGGATAACGTATTTGGTCCTTTAAATTTAACCTTTTAACTCTGTGTAACATATCACACATCGTTTTAATTAGCTAAATGAAATTTGATGAAGAGGAATTGCGTTGGATTAATTTTTTTTGCTGTTGTTTGTTATTGGAAAATTATATAGGAGTATGACCGCCATTTGCAAGGCTGAACGACCATGCAGCTGTTAGTTGTCCATTGGATTTGGAGACCATAAATCACACCAATACCATAATATACATATACACCACTACCACCGGGTCTTTTCTAAACACAGTCACCCTGCACCCTCCCTTTAAAAACTCCCTAACTTCTCTCTTTCAGGCCTTTTCACATTATACATCAAAACCATAACGACTTCTCGACTAAGTTACACACAAAAAAAAATTCAGATACACTGTTACAGTATCCAATTGCAAAAAAACATGGTAAAAATGGCCTGTTTGCTACGTGAGTAAAGGGGGAGGGAGGCTTGAAATTAATCGCCAGGGGCGTTGAATTCGCCGACTTTGAGTGAAAACCACGTTCCATATACTAAAATAATAAATCATCTCTACAAATAATGTTTGTGATTTTGTAAAAATTGAACTAATTAATTAACCGACGTTGGTTGCATGCATGAAGACTGGCAACTGCAAAAATGCCCTTTTTTCTTTTTTTTTTTCATTGCTAAAGTTCCTTGTTGTTGTTGTTGATGATGGGTGTCCTTACCTAATGTTACCGCATCTTGTTCAACATTATTTTGACCGCAATTACTGCTGAGATTTAAGAAGGGAATAAGGGCCCTAATACGACACAATTTCCCATTTCTAATAAAAGCACGTCTCGCTTTCATCAATTAATTGTTGTCGTTAATTAATAAGCTGCCTTTCAAATGCACACGCGATTTAGGAGACTTTTGCTGTACAGTTTGTTTAGTTAAATTAACTTTTGATATGCATCATTGCAGGACTTCTGTTTGCTTGTTAAAAGTAGGGGGTTTTAGTCTCAAGAATATGCAAAGTAGTAGTCAGACAGGATATGAAATCATTGTTTAAAATTTAATAAAATATGTCGTCGGCTTCTTAAAAAAGAAACCAGCAACTCCATCTAACGTCCATTACGAGACAAATATACATTTAAACCAATGCAATTTTGTCTCGTCAAAGAAATGAGACTAAAATACTGTACTTTGATTTTAATTGAAACATCTCTCCAGTTAAATGAGACAATTTATTCACTTTTTATTATAAAAATAAAGAAGAGACAAAGCTCTATTAAAACAGATGTAATTAAATCTCGTTTCTTTAAAACATATAAAGAAACTAGACTAATTTAGTCAGGGAGATTTTAAATTAAAGAAACGAGACTAATTTCCATTGTAACTAAGGCAGTTTTGTCTTGTTTCATTATAACAGTAAAGAAACGAGACAAATGATCATTGAAACCAATGAAGTTAAATCTCGTTATTTAAAAATTAATAAAAAAACGAAACAATTATACATTGAAACCAAAATAATTTAGTCAAGGTGTCTTTAAACCAAAAAAAAAACGAGACTAATCTCCATTGAAACTAAGGCAATTTATTCTTGCTTAATTATGACAATAAAGAAACGAGACAAATAATCATTAAAACCAATGAAATTAAATCTCATTATAAAAAAATAACAAGAAAACAGTTTAGTCATGTTTTTACTGTATATTGGCGAATAGTGGAGTTACTAGATTTTCTTTTGGGCATTTTAGAAACCATCCTAAAATACCTTATGCTTATGTTAACTAATATGTCAGCATATGTAATGTATTTTAAGGGGTTGTTGGGGGAGGGAACATAATTTTATATTTTAAAACAGCGGACATGCCGTTTAACCGTATGTCATTGTTAATTATGCGTAAAATAGCGGCTGCTTTAAGAAAAAAGAAGCAATTTCGACCTTTGGCTTCCCCCAATATGGCGTGTAAACAGCATTTAATTTGCTTGTGCAAAAGGGGGTGCTTTACTTGCTACGCTGTGATTGTATAAACCACGCCTACTTCCGTTTTTCCGTTTTATTTTTTTCTGTTGTTCTTCCTCATCTGAAACCATTGCAGTGTGCTCTTGACGTCATGCATCTATCAGCCGCGCCATCTATCGATGAAATATGAGCGTCAAGGCGTGTGAATAGGTTAAATAAGATGAAAAAAGTTTTGATTTCCGGTTTGCACAAGCGGACGACAATAGAAACACCCTATATGTGTGTGAGCAAACGATACTAAACGGAAAATCGCGTGCAAGTACAAAAGATAATCACGTGATATCGTCAAAGGCCACTTTTGCTACAAAACAAGATTCAGTGAGAATATGGCGACCTCGTTCCACATCTATTGATATTTTATAACACAGTGGCAAAAATTAATTTTTTTTTTGCTTCTTTTTGATGTAGTGCAACTTTTAAGACGTCCTTTTCATTAGTTTTGATTTTACCCAAGGCCCATCCAAATCAAAATTGCTTCAGGCATCCATTTTCATCAACCAAATTTTCTAAATTCTAGGGCAAAATAAAAAAAAAATGTCAATCGATGCTCACTTTTATAATCGAATCAATAGAAAAGTTGTTGAGTAATAATTGACTGTATTTGATAGCAGCAACAACAACAATGACACAAAAAAGACAGAAAAAATACACAGGGACAATCGATAGTGTTTGAAAGAGTGAGCCAAAAAGTAAAAGAGAGGGGTTAATTGAATGCTTAGATTATTGAATAAAATGGGGGTGGGGAAGGCCTAATGGATGGATGGATGGATGAGTGCATCTTATTTTTAACCACCTATTTACCACCCACACTTTTTCACTCTCACATTCTCCTTTAGATTTAATGACTATCGTTTGATGTCGAGAATACAACTCTACTGATTCAAATGACACGAAAAAGCAGGAAAAAGATAACTTTTTACTCTCTTTCTCCCTCCTCCTCCCCCATTCCCCATCCTCAATACTAAACACTGTCACCCAATACTACGGTCTACCCCTCTCTATATAACCATATGTCAACTGTACGTGGGAGTCACCACCCTACAATACGAAATGTGAGGTATTTTTGTAGATAGTGAGGATGAAAAATCACGCACACGATGGGAATTAATTTCCGATCTCAACACTAGCGCCACCTATGCCCAACAAAAAAGAGGCTATCAAAGCGAATCACGTCGTCGATATGTAATTGATTGCTTTTATAAAAAAGAAAAAATGCTTTTTTTTGTGTGTGTATATGCCCTTATCCTGTAATCACCTTCGTGTACAGGGAGTCTTTAAAAATATGGTTGCTTTTAAATAATAGATTATACATTTCAATTAAGTTTTTTTTTTATTTAGTTACAAAAATGAGGTTATCTATGGATGCATGGCATAGTAGTTATCTTGTGTCTTTTAATGCGTTTCGATATCATCACCAATGTAACTACTAGCAGACGACACACGCAAATAATTAATTTTGCAATTAGGCCATTTTTAGCTTTTTTTTATTTTGTTTTGTGGAGATGCTGATTCCAAATCCCCCACTTTAATCACGCAATGTCCTTAACCCTTTTTTTGTTGACATATTAGTGACCTTTCAACTTGTATTTTTACTCTTTAATTCAGCTTTATTTCACCTCCTTCCACCCACTTTTGCAATCCATATGTTATCATCTGCTGCTAAGTTAGACTATTACACTACTACATCAATTACTAGTACTACTACTACTTAATGAAGCGCCCTCTCTCCATCAACACTGAAGTGTTTGATGCGTGTTTACATTGCTGTTGACTTGAGTCAGTGGATTCCATCTATTAATTTGCTTCTGCCAGGCCACTGATAAACCAAAAACGAACCGCACTTGACGCTTTAGTTTGTTTCTTTTTTTGACATTAATTAAAAGGCATAGGTGACGTCATCGAGTCAACATGGCGGATATGTGTTTTGAGTGTTTTTGGGGAAGGGGGGAGGGCATGATACAACGTTCTTTCTGATGGATGATTTGTGTTTGGATTAAATGGCGTGGCATTGTACATATCCGCTCTTATCGCTACGGTGTTGTACTTCCGGTTGTCGCCAGCGTGTCCAACGCCATCTTTTATGAGCGTCACGTGATGTGATAGTTTTCTACGGAATACAATAGGGACCCAAAAAGAATGAAAGGAGAAGAAAAAAAAAAGAGGAGGAAAGGTCGTTTTTCACTCACAAAACTCTTATTTTCTTTTTTTTTTTTTATAACAAAAGCATTCATTTTCACCCCTTTTCATCCTTCTTTTCACACCCACCACCCTTACCCTTACTCTTCCCACCCTAACTCCCACCTTTGAAACTTTTGCTTTTATGCTTTGGATGGATCCCTCCTACAAAACCTCATCTCAAATGACCTCCATCACCATCTTCATCATCATCTTGTTGGAGTCAAGTGACTACAAAAGAAGCCCTTTCACTAACAGACACAAGCACTTCCATTTGCCTAAATCACTCTGAACACTAGTGGCAATTGCCTTTGGTAACGTACTACTGTACTGTAATAGGTCTTTGAAAGAGAAAGGAAAAATGCCACTACCTTGCAATGGTCATCATCATAAACTTCAGTTTCAACCCTTACTACCACCACCCTTTCTCCCCAGTGCAAGTGTAAAAGACTAAATTTAGTTGTAGCGTCTGCTGGCAGATAATTAACATGAAACACTAATAGAGTCACTATATAGTTGACATTCGATGACCATGGGAAAAAAAGATTTCCAAGGACGAAATGACCATTTGAAGCAGCGAAAGTTATGGACTTACTTTTTAAGACTGTATTAGAAGTTCATTAGGGAGAATCTGAAACCAATAATGGAGCAATTCTAAGCTCAAATTGTCCAACCAATAACTATTAACCAAAAAAAAAATAATTTACTTTTATGGGAAAACTAATAAAAATTAGAAAATTAACATGTATGTACAGTAATGCAGTGTTTTGCCCCTGATAATTGCCATGCTATATGAAGGATTGAAATCTAGACACGATTTGGTGCATTACTTATATGCTATGCGGCATTTCTTTTCTGGTAATTGAAACATTTTGCCTTTATAAATTATAAAAAAAAATAATAGGATTAGTGTAACTTGTAGTAATATTAAGTTCCTTTTAAGATTGTTATTTATACCGTTTTTTGTACACTAAACTTAGGTACCGTTTCTATTTTGTCCTGTTTATGAATTTAGTCCTGTTTGTGACTCATGTAAACGCTCACTTTATATAACAATACTGTAAATAGAGATTTGTGCTGATAGGGGTATCATGAATTGGGATTTTCTTTCA
The DNA here is from genome assembly GCA_013389785.1 of Helicorthomorpha holstii. Taxonomy (NCBI): domain Eukaryota; kingdom Metazoa; phylum Arthropoda; class Diplopoda; order Polydesmida; family Paradoxosomatidae; genus Helicorthomorpha; species Helicorthomorpha holstii. Next base: position 13,431,882 of record JAAFCF010005748.1, on the reverse strand, counting down.
TTTAAATTGCGATAAGATGATATAATGTATAAGTTACTTTATTATAATGGCTGGCATTAGTGTTGCAGCTGAAAAGCCATATTTACTGTACGTGCATGTAGCTTGTAGCGTGTGGCAAGGCGCCATATGGGGCGCCATTTGCAAATATGAGGCATAACAACGTTTTGTATGAATGTAATGAAAACTAAGTTTTGCTATAGAGGGAATAATGTTTAAATCCTTAGTTGAATTTTTGATTCAATATTAAGTCAAAAATCTCCCTCTCTCTCACCTCACCCCATCCCATAAACCCCTAGCTAGCTCCTTCTGCTTATTCTCTTCCAACCACAAAAACATATTGCAATGGTTTGTCGTAAAAGTTAATTTAAATTTACGAGCAATTTTATTAAAAAAATTTTTAAAAAGCGTTTCGTTTTCGATTATTTAACGATTCCTCATTTATTTATCTGTAGATAAATTCGAGTAAAGGTGGTAGCGGGGGGTTGAGGTGGTGGGGTAGTGGGGACGGGGATTTACATTTATTGATTTACGTGTAAAAAGGTGTTACTTATACGGTGTAGTTACCCACCCACCACCGTTATAAAAATTTGTATTTTAGCATATAATAACACATCAAGATCTAAAGAGGATGAAAAGGGAGAGGAAGTGAGATGAGGAAATAAGAAGAGAGCCTAATATCCTAGTTGTAAAAGGCCCTTTTCATTTTCTTCAGACGTAAATCGGTATAAAGTGCGAAAGGAAATGTAAAAGTCTCAATTGTTTCCAATCAGAATTTTCATTTGAATTATTTTTTTAAATTAATTTCCTAAACTTCATCAATTTAAATTAATTTAAAGACAAATATGTATTTCTTAACAAAAACAAATCTTCATTGAAATCAATGCAATTTAGTTTCGTCTCTTTAAAATTTAAAAACAATAAAAAACGAGACAAATCTTAATTGAAACTAATGCATTTTAGTCTCATTTCTTTATTGGCGAACATTTCAAGTTGTGAGTTTTTCTATGTGCAAAATTCTGCATGAAATTTGCTACAATGTTTGTCTTTTAAAATAAAAGTAAGCGATTATAACCACGTCATTGCATTTTTATGCCCATAATAAAGTTTCCGGTGTAATTTTGTTAACACGACTGATTGATCGTTAATGTCTCAATATGTGTGTTGTGAAGAAGGTGTTAATTAGTAAATTTATCTATTAAATGTACGTGTTTTGGAGGAAAGCATATTGTTGGGTTTGGATTTATGCCGCATAATATGCCTTGAAATGTCATTTGAAACGTCGTCTGCAACGCGAAAGCTGTGAGAAATATATGAACAGCTATTAAGCTAAAATGAGACTATTATTTTATATCACCCTAACTTTTTCTCCCACCAACCCTCCCTTTTTATTCCCTACCCCTACTTCATCTCTGCTGCATATCTACTCTCACTTTTTTCTATTTAACCTCAATATCATAAGCCAATCCATTTACTTTACAAAAACAACATCAAAAAATGAAATCCTGATGAGAAAAAGCACATACACGCACTTCATCCCTTTCCAACCATGCGCCACCCACTAAACAGTCTCTAACCCTATCCCTCCTATCTATACAACAGTACACTTACAGTACAGTACTTATACCCATAATATACCATATTTTCCATCACCATTACCACCCCCACCTACCAATTTTTTTTACTCAATTTCAATATCTTGTGCGTGGATGTGTACTTAAGCTTACTGTACATACACTGTATTATATTAACGATGGCTCTCAACTGTAACATCAAAATGAAAATCTTGTTAACATATTTGAATAAACTCGATTTTTAAGCTGGATCAGTGTTGCCAATGTGAAATCAAAATTCTACTTATTGACTTTAAATATTTTTTTTTTAAAAAGAAAAGATGAAATATTAGGAATTTTTTAAATGGGCAAAAAGTTAATTAGAATTTTGTGTACATTTCATTGTTTCAAAAAATTATTGTAATTATAAAAAAATGGCAAAAAATGTTTAGGTTTTCATGTTGGAAAAAAGTTTCTTAAAATATACAGTATAAAATTTATACTTATGGTTGCTTTAAAAATTAAATGACTACTATTTTGAAAAAAATTGACTGGTTATTTATTAATTTCTAAATTAACATGTACTTAATTTGCACAATACAAGCTTTTTAAATATGAAAAATGCATTAATTTATTAAAATGCATCAAAAATGTTATTAAAACTTTGAGAAAAATTAGACCAAATTATCAAATATTGTCCAAATGTATTTGCAAAAATTGCTTAAATTTCAAACAATTTGTATGAAAATTGCAAAATGTTTAACTAAATGTTTTTGTCGTCCTTTAACCGTATTTTGTCTTAAAATTGATATTAAGTATGCAAAAGTAGCTTAAAAGTTTCGGTGCAGAATTTCTTTGTAAATTGAATGTAAGTTATTAGTAAAAATTGATAAAACTTTGGCAAAAATGGACTTAATTTTTTGCATTACTATGTATAGTCCATTTTTAATTAAGTCTTTGGTGGTTTTATTTATGAAATTGAACTTGAGTGTTGAAATTAAAATTCATCGTGTTCGTGACTTTGTTGCCTAATATCCTTATGTTATCCAATGTGATATCAACAAACCTCATTGAGTGTCGTGTAATGCTCACTTATATAATAGTATGTATACACACACACATAGTATAACCCCTTTCCTCCCCCACCTGACTTACTCAACACCCCCTCCCGTCTATTATATATATTGTATCTCCTCCTTTTTTCCTCATCTTTTTGTTTAAAAATAAAATTTTCTTTTCACTCTCTCCCCTCAACTAAATTACGCATATGCAAAAGTTGACATAAACGTCAGCAGCAAAGTGGCTGATGAATTGCCCTATGTTTCGCCTTATACGAAAAGTAGGGGTAAATGTGTGTTGGGTGATGGGTGGCTTATCATATAAAGAGTATAAGGAGGAGGGGGTGTAGTGAAATAGTGGGTGGTGGATTGTAATCTTATGGGATACAGGAGTTTTTGGATTATAATTTGGTTTGTCGACGCTGTACAAACAATATTAGCAAATCTATTTTTTATATTGACAAAACCATAATGGCGTCTCGGAGGTGGGCGGAGTACTTGTGGAAAATGTGGGGGTTATGGGTGGCAAGTGACTGTGTGCCATGTACTGTAGGTGGTTAATGTATGCAATCAATCGCCATACTGTATACCTTTTGTAATGTAACTTCCGCTCACTAAACATTGCTAATGGTGACCTTTGAACACATAAGAGAGTAGAAGATCGATGACGTCACGTGTGGTCAGTATGACGCGATGGGTTGATGTCCTGTCGGCGTAACCTTTGACATCCTGTCTCAAACAGGACTCGTGTGTACTGTATGAGTGTGTGTTGCTATGACAACCACAAACACACACGCAAACTTATTGTAATATGAAACAAGAGTCATATTATTTTTGCCTGGGGGAGGTGAGAAAGGCGTCACCCCTGTCACGACACACAGGCGTTACATTGCGTCACCTATCTGTGTACAGTATCTGTAGCCGCAGACGATAGTTGTGAAAACCGGAAGTCGAATAAAAGTTTTCCTTAAAATCATAAAAACTAAAACACAGCCGGTGTTGATTGTCTTTTATTGTTTTTTTTTTCTTTTTTTTTTCCTTCTTTTTCTCTCTGTTGCTCTTTCGTCAACGCATTTTGATAGATAAAACAAGGCTTGAACTTTGAACTTTATGTTTAGCCCACAAATAATCCCACCAACTACACTTACAATTATTATTTCCTTTTTGGAAGCTTCAGCACCTGTGTCAACAGGTAAATCCAAGATGAGGGGGACAGGAAGTGGGCTAATATGTCATTTAGTTTAGGCGTAGATGAAAGGGAGGCAATTAAGAGAGTGATCATGTGGAGGAGATTAAAGATGTCAAATGTAAACACAGCAACGCCCCCCCTAGCGGTGATTTTAGCACCTTTATTAAATAGGGGTGTTATAGTGTGTTTAGGGGTCGGTGCGATAGTACATCGTTTGTTTTCATCAACATTTACAATTGAAGTGTGTAATTTGTGTTTTTCTTCGCTTTTTTCTTGCTATTTTTTTTCTCCACCACTCACTCACTCCAAAAAGAGACTTAAGTGTGATCAATTGTCACCTTAAGTGGGAACACAGCTGTTATCCCTTTTCCTCCTACACATTATACACACACCCCAATATACATAACACATCCCCCTTAAAAACATAGCTCATCAACACCTTAGGTAAAAAAATGTTCATAAAATTTTGGCGGCGGGCGTCAAAAGAGCCGAATTTAATTTTCAGCCAAAATAAATCACTTCTTCTTCATGCGATGCCTCTTTACTCATTTTTTTTAACTAAGAAAAATTGTGCAAAGAAATTTCCACACCGTATGTGTTCCCATATTACTTATAAGTTAAAAAAATGATGTCTGAGGGGATAAAAAACGAGAGAAAAATAAAAAAAGGGTTCAAAACAATCAACAAATGTCACGGAAGAAATTTTCATATGCATTTTTTTCTCCCATGTATTTTTTATATGTGAATAATGCGATGATCTGAGGAACAAAAATGTATAAGAAAAGTTAATTGTTTGTTTGTCATCGTCAGGGGGAGCCACCATCTGCCATTGACAACGACACGTGACGTCAGATTATTCAAATGTTATGTTTAAAATGCATAATAGAAAAAAATAACTGTTTCAAAATAAATTTCTTTTTTTTAACAGTTTATTATGGAAATGTCCAATAAAGTACAGCGTTTGCGCAGTGGGGGAATTTTATAGCAAAAAAAAATTGTCTGGTGTTTATTGATCATATTTTTTTTCAATTTTTTTATTAGCACAAAACTGTAGTGTAATTAGTTAACTTAAGTTTATTTAAAACTTAAACTGGGAATTTCTCAATGACACAGTAATGATAAGAGCTAATTTGGGTTTTGTTATTTAATTATACGCCGTAAATTACGTTCAACAGATTTTGTTGTGATAGCGTAATTTCAACCGCACACAATTGGCTACAGCAGATGCAGTTCTTAGTATTTTAATATTTGCATTTTCAGCTTCCAACTAAACTGAATCAAATGTTATCAAAGGGTTTTTTCTTTCTGTGAATTTTGATCAAAATCTATAAGGTTTTTTTTTGGTAAGGTGGGGGAACTACAGAAATTTAATTTTCCAATAACGGTTTTATGTTAATTACTGTATAATAAAGGAAATTACAAAATGAGATAAATAAATTTCAAAAGTGAAATGTGGATTAAGAATAAGCTTATTTGCTCAAATTTATTTGGTGATCACCAGTTGTGTGTATAATGTGTACAATGAATAATTGAATTTTAAGGGTGAGTGACTTTTAGGAAACTCGTATGCAATCTTTTGGAATTTGAACGTTTTTTTTTTGCCTTTACTTAAAAATATGCAGTATTTTGAATAAGAACTAAACTAAATTTGACTTTTTTTGTTTCTATTTAGGTGGCAGTAGTTACGGCAGCGTCACTAGTAGCAGCAGTAACATTAGCAGTGAAGAAGAAAGTGACGATGGGACATCTGTAACAAGTGAATGGTCTGATAAGATGTCTCGAAATCATCACCATCGTCGTCCTCATCACAATCACCACCATCCGTCATCAACACTTGAGTCTGTACCGCCCAAACCTCAGCAGCAACCACGTCATGTCCAAGCGTCACTGGCCTCACTGATGCCGCCGTCGTTATTTGTTTTAGAGCAGAGCATCATGCCATCTGAACTGTATTTAGCCCAATCGCAGAGCTGTCCTTCACAGGAAATGGCAGCCTTGCAGGAATTAGGGTTAGGACTAGGACTGACCTTGGGTGTTTGGTCCAAAGTCAATATACCTTCGGGTACTCATTTTGGACCCTTCACCGGCAACATAAGGCCGACTCCTTTGGGAAAACAATTTGCATGGGAAATCGCTCAGGTAAATAAACGTTTTAAGAATTATTATAACAAATAGTACAAAGGACAGTTTTCTTCTTGTGTTCGGGAGGGAAGAAAATAAAATAAGAAAAAGATAGGCCTCTTCACTTACCAACTAAGATTTTCATCCCTTAAAACTCGAAAACTCTCTTTACCTTATCATATTTTTTGTACCCAGTCGCAGCCAATTGAGGTCAAGTGGACCCACCTTGCTAGTAGTCTGTTTGCAACAAAACAATTCAATTTTACTGCTGCAATAACATTAATACACATAGAAATGATTTTTTTTTATTATTTGGCAACGTCCGGTTTCGGTTTCTGTGTCTACAAAGTACAAACGCCTCTCAATCATCATTTCCGCTGGCAATAAACTGTACAATTTTGAAGCAAATATTTATATTTGCATTTCATTATCCGCAAATGCAACTATAATTAGTAATAACACTATACCCGGGGGATTATCTAAATTTGAACACAATTTTTACAGTACCAATAACGAAATGAGACTAAATCCTATTAGTTATTATGATGATTTGTCTCGGTTTTTACTTGCCATGTAGGAAATTTTGTTTAGAGATTTAACCAGTGATAAAACTTAAGGCCCTTATTTAAAATTAAGGTCATCGATATTGACAAAACTGAAAGGTCATCTTTAAATTTATTGAAAATGAAAGTTCATTAGTTAAATTGATAAATTTGAAAGGTCACATTAGTTGAAATCGATAAAATCTACAAGGCAAATTTAGTCACAAAATTTAGTCAAAAACAAAATTATAAATATTCCATTTTAAAATTAAAAATTGAACAACTTTTTCTTTCGTAATTACCGTTAATTGACGTTTAAATGCAATGAGTTTCTACTATGTTGCAAATTTAAATTTATTTGAGCTTTTATAAATAATCTGTTTTATGTGCTATTGTTTACTTTCTTTTATTATAAGTGTACTCGATTTGCCAACTGAATATTTAAATTTCCTACATTTGTTATTGCAAAGGTGTCAAATTTTGCACGTTCAGCTATCATATTACAAAAAAATTGACTTTTAAGTACAGCATTTCCTTGATCAATGATTGTCATTGATGGCATTTTTGTTGGGTGCTTAGAATCACGTTAAAGGGGGAGAGATTTTAAGAGAAATAATCAGATTTTCTTTCCCCATTCCCTCCCTATTCAAATGTTATTACATTATTATAAAACAATAGAATAATAATAAAAAAAAGCGTTACAAATTTTTGTTCAATGCACGAACATGCAATCAATTAGTCGGTTTAAATTCCATTGATGAAAAACAATTGATCGTCTAACAAGATGACGTCCACTCCCTTTAACATATTATTATTATTGTTATACAGGTACAGTACATGTATGTGTATGTATAAGATGGGTGGGTGGATGGATGGGTGAGGGTTACGAAATAAGTGAGGGATGGGATTGGGACAAAAAAGAGAATGAGATGAATTGGGATGGGGAGGTGGGAAATGAGAAGAATAGAAAAATTGAGACATCAATTTAACCGTTTGGCTTCTCCACTGCCAAAATGGGAAAAATAGAAAAGAGCCCTTTTTTGTGTATGACATGTGAAGGGAGAGCATTTAGTGAAAGTATGGGGTGGTGGGGCCATTCATCACGTGACTTTTTCCAAGCCCTTTTGTATAAAGTGGCATCGATATATATAAATATAAATTCAGTCATATACATGAACATGAACACGGTTGGATCCTCTTTCTCAATCTAAATTTCTAAAAGGACCTTCTCTTTCTTCTTCAATTGCTCCTGAAAAAAAAGGTCCTGTAACTCTGTGTATGTGCGTTTGGCTATGGCAAAAGGCCCTTTTATACATGTTCTCCCTTCACATGTCCAAAATGCGACAACAGCAAATCATCTGAGGGGGTGAGATGAATGGCTCGTAAACTCCCTTAGTTTTGAAAATTGTTATACGTGTATTCCTCCGCCACATGGCACACCTTAGGCTCGGTGTTTAGGCCTATTGGGCGAAATGCAATGGTCTCCCTTCCCTCCCCCTTAAAAATACGGTACATGCACTTCGAGGGCGGCTAGCTAGCATCTATTTTTCAAAATGGAGAAATCAATTTCATAAAAATTTCTTTTTATTTCTCCATTTTACGAGCTTCCTTGTTTTTCCTCAGCTAAAGGGCGCTGGAACAACATAACCGTAGATAAGGATACTAAGTAAAAAGCGCCTTCTACGTCCTCATAAATCATTTTTTTTCTTCTTTTCCCACCCTACACACCACCCACCTATCCATATTACTCTCTACTTTGTCTTCTAACAATTCAAAATGGACACAAAATGGTCGCTAACATCCTACCCCATCTCCCACCCCCCTTTCCTATACTATGTTCATCGACAAGAAACAAAAAGCTCAAAGGTCAGCTCCATCATAATCCCCACCCACTCACCCTACCAATCTGTATCAGACGCCATATTGATTTTGTTGCAACAGCTTTAACCAATCGCTTACAAATCCACTTTTCATTGACTTTTTATTTCAGTTTGTGTCTAAGGTCAGGATTCACATATACCCATACACCAAGCTTTAATATTGCACAGCACTTATGAACTAACATTATAAATTGAGGGGGGGGGGGGGGGAGACTCAGAGAGAATGAGAGAGAGGGACATTACAGTGGATAGTCACTTGCAACGCATGCGCAAATTGAACAGTTGCAAATTTGTCTGCAAAAATGTAAATGGCTAACAATTCAAATAAATGGGAATTGATTTTCACAAGGCAGCATTTACACTTCAAATGGACTTGAGAAATTTTAAGGGCACTAAGTTAACTTGAGTATTTTTTTTTCTAAATCAGTGTTTAGTTATCTATTTGGCTTTTAGGTTGAATTTAATTAATGAAAGGTACAATTGCATTTACAAATACAATTAATTGATAAATTCTCAAGAGTGGAATTTTAAGAAATATTTTAAGAAATTTCTAAAATGACAAAATTACATTTTGCTAAACTGTTTTCTTATTTGGGTGACTCTGTTTTACCATACCATACGGTGTTATGTTTTGAGACTTAATTAGCAATTGTACCTTTCTTTCTGTTCAATTGTAGTATTACATAGGGGGAAGATCTGTTGCTCACACCTTCACTTTTTTTTCACTGCCTTTTATGTTATTTTTAATTTGGGTTAACCGACGGTTTTGGCTTTCCGGTTAACCGCGTTTTTGGTAATTCAACCGATGCCAGAGTGATTTGTTGATAGATTGGTTCGTCAACCGATTCAATCACACCCCTCACCCACTCTTCTGCACATCTCCTCCACATCCATACATGCACCACCCACCTCAATATTATAAGTGTATGATGGCGTGGGGGGTAAGTATGGGGGGGGGAGAGAGCATACAGTTACAGAGAGAATGATATGCGCGTGCGTGTAACAGTGATTTGTTAGCAGAGAGCGACAACAGCTGGCGCTGATGTTTCATATCTCTCACCTCGATTCACACAGGCAGCGCACCCTGTGATAAAGGGTAAGATTTGGTTGAGTATTTTACTGGGGGTTATGGGGTGGGAGGGTGAGGGGGAGAGAAAAGGAGAAGGAGCAATTTCCACACAAATAAGTCCACAATACTTGTATAGATAGGAATGGCTGCAAATAAGTAAAAATGGACGCCTGAGATTCCATAAAAACGATGACTGTATTTCCACTTCACCTACTCAGCAGCCATTTGTCAACTTTTAAAACACATACACGCACACACATTCAATTTTGAAGAAGAAAAAAATACTATCAGTTAAAAAAAAAAAGAAAGAAAAATGGCGCATGAACAGAGCTTTGTGTTCACTAATGAGCATCAACGCATGCGCAGATTAAGTGATGCAAAACAAAATGACAAAGTCAACAAAAAAAAGTCAGAAAAGTGGCTGTTATCAGCGAAAGTGCGGCTGACTGGCGTGACAACCTGTGATCGCCTAATAAAAAAAGCCCCCCACTTTGCGTTTCCACCGCCCGACCATTTCCAATGCCTCATTTCACCCCTACAACACCATTGCCTCAATCACTAAGCAGAATAATAAACAATACCCGAATAATAAAACAAGATTTATCAGTTAAGCTGAGGAGATGAGCAATCACGTAATCATAATAAAAAGCAATGATAACACAGAAACAACACCGCCATTACCTTCACTTTATATTAAAAATTTAGTTATTCATATTATCATAACGATAAAACTATTAATGGCTTTTATTTGTTTTTTTACATTAGCAACCGCGTAAATAAACCATTTTGAAAAATGTTATGATAATCAATGCCAGCTTTTAATTTTAGACACTTAATGATGTCAAGTGGTTTAAAATTATTTTTAACAAAGTGACAGATCATAAGATAAATCTAAATGCAATGGGCAATTTTGATAAAAATTAGCCAAAGTCATTATAGCAATTATATTTTTCAGCTTAAAAGATAAATCACAAAAAAAAAATGTTTAATTAATTTCAAAATTTTGAAATGCAGTATACATAAGTTTTATCCTTCATTTAATAATCCTTTTCTTAAAATTCAAACTATTTTGATGACATTAATTTTTTATCACCAAAATTAGTTAACAAAACGTAAAACAATAATTGGTACGATTTTAAAAATTAATTAAGTAAAAATTATTTTTTCCATTTTAATACATAGTTGAGCCACTTTTTGCTTTTATTACTGTTTGATGTATTATTAATGATTTGGCATTGAATCCACTACTTTTTGGTCTACTTTTGCATCAGTGGAAGCCCAAATTTTCCCAATTAACAATTTTCACTCTTTATTTTTAATATTGAGCTTATTTTTAATATTTTACAAAATATTTTTGATGGGATTAAGATCGAGGCTTTTGGCAGGCCAATTTAGTCGACTAATACCATTATTTTTGAATTATTTTTAGCTGTGTGCTTTGAGTCTTTGTCTTATTAAGTCCTAAATTTGTACCCTCCGTTACACAAATTACATTTTAAAAGAAAAAGTCACAATGAAATTTATGATCTTATTGGTTATTTTTAATCAGTTTGAGTGTCTTAAAAATTCAAATAAGTGCCTTAAGCATTAAAATGCGGTACTGTAGTTCGTGTCACAATTCCGTGCACATCAGAACGCAATGTAACTTATGAAATTGGTTTCTGATAACTAAAACGATAACTATATTCACCGAAGTAATTACATTTAACGCCAGGATTTTATTAGCAGAGATACAAATTGATTGATATATTGTATATTCCCGATACTTGATTTTTGATTTATTGTGCCGGATGCTTAATGTTTGTTTTTGGATGTTCAACCATATGTTACTACTATAAGCACTAAATTAGTCATTTTATCCGTCGAGTAAAATTTCTGGTTCGGACTCACTTGTACAATAAAGGTTTATCATAAAATTCCGTTAGTATTCAAACGTTTGGGTCACTGCACATGGTAAGCATTTAAGATTCATTTTTGTCATTAGCAATAATTTTAGTACAATACATTTCTACTTAAACATTGGTCTTAAAGATAAAAAAAAATAGTCAATAGTAACTAGGTCACTTTAGGTCACACTAGGTCATGAGAGTTCATATTTAAGATATTTAAATCATCCATGTCCATCTGTTCAATCATCGTGATCCAATGATCATATTTGCTGTCTCTTGATAATGATAAACAAATTAAAGCATTATGAATTTGTTATCATTATCAAGAGACAGCAAATAACATAGATACCGGTACCAAAATAAGTAAATAGATAAACTTAAGAAAACTTGAGATAAATCTACATCAATACAATTTCATCTCTCAAATATTTTAAAGGTGCTTTTGATCTCTTAAATATTTTGTTTAGCATTGGTCATATATTGACAGTGACGACAATTTAAAGTAAGAAACTGTAGGCCCTAAAAACTAATTTGGTCTTCTAGAACACACATTTTGGTACTCAAACTGTGTTGTCAGTGGACTAAATCAATAATATGGGTACATGAATTTTAATATTTGATTTTTAGAAACGTATTTGGGTTTTAGTGACACGAATTCATCTTTAAGTACATAAATTTGGCAATTGGGGTGCTCCAATAATTGTGTTTTAAACTTTTAAGAGTCTTAAGTCTTTGTTATAAGAGACAACATGAGGGTTCTTACTTGTTTTTAAAAGCTCATTACTTTATTAAATTAAATGTAAACTTGTTTGTAAGGTTATCTGAATATTGGGACTGAATAGCAAATTAGCTATATCTGTTATTGTCTTTTATCAATATTTCCACTAAGATGTTCCACTCAGTGACTCAGACCATGGTCGTTAAGTATCACTTTCATTTATAATTAGGTTGTTCTCTTTGTGCTTTCCTTTGTAAATAACTGTTAAGATATGTGATTTTGATTTCCAAAAGGCGATTGGAAATTTTAAGATGTGACCCATTATACAGTTTTCTTAAAGGAAATAATATGAAGAAACTGTTTTTTAGTATTTATTTTTCCTTTAAATTCTATAATTAGTACACTGTCAACGGCAAAATGAGTTAAAATAAATATTTACTGAGAAATAGAGAAAAGGATGTGCATGTTGTTTGTATTGCTTATCGGCATAACAATATTTCCTGTTTTCCCTGAAACTCAAAAAACAAGAACAGTGAATTATCGAGGCCAATTACTGAAAATTAATAAATTACATTAATATCATTTTAATTTACAAGAACGCCATTTACAAAAGTTATAAATAAAAATGAACCAATTAGGTTAGATAAATGATTTAATTCATTTGCAATCGTCTGGCATTCGTGTACATCATTACAAATAAATGTAAAAATGATGTAAACGCATAGTAATTTTATGTTCAAAGTCGTGTCTGTCTATGGAGATCATTAATCATTTTGATAAAAAGGCTTATTGCGTAACATAATTTATAAAGGCAAAAAAAAGTGTGAACGAGCGTCCTCTGTTGTGCAATTGTGGCAACATTAGCGAATTGAAAACTGTCGAAAGTGGCGCTACCGTTTGTGATGACGTCTTTGTTTGCTCTCTAAGTGCTTTTCCATGCTCACTAGGGTTTCTCATGACTGACCATGGGTGACCACGATGAAAAGCCATTAACAGAATAACAGTTACATACCGTATGGACTTTAAGTGAATAGCTGGGAGGAGCATCTCCCCCCTCATTTCTATCCCTACAACCACCCCCACTAACCAAAAAACCACCTATTTATGGAATCCAAAATGTGAAAAGCGGAGAGATGGCTCATTAACTCTTTTCACACTCACAGAGGGCGCTTCTCTCACTTCTCTTAATTCACTCTATTAAACGTAATCACATCCCTTACCCCTCCACATTACTCTTCTCTCTCCACCCCCCCTTCTTCATATTAACACTCACTCCCACTGTTACTCACTCCCCCCACATCAAGTTAAAGTACATACACACAAAACCACGACAACAACAGTCATTTCTTATCAAAAGCCATTTTCATAATGATGGCATTGGATGATGCCAGGAAAGAAGACAACACACCCAAATACTGAAAAAAATTAGTTTTCAAAATGCAAGGACATAATAATTGCTATATTTGGTGCTTTTAGCATTACATTAAAAAATTAATGACAGTTAAAACCGGTCATCTATCTAAGATCGAATTGAGATTTAAGTTATCACTGATCAGAGCACTTAAGTTAAGGCTTTTAGGTCCATTTATAAAACAGTGTTTTTCTTTAAGGAGATTTGTTTTGCAATTTTTGAATGCCAATTTGATGATTTTTATAATGTTAAAAGTAATTATCACTCATTATAAAGCGTTTTACGTTACTTTTAATAGATTTATTTTGTATTAAAAGAAATTTATGATAAATAAAAATATTAATTTTTTTTTTAAAAATGAACAACAATCTTCCTTCTACCAATCGTACTATAAGACAAGTTGAATTATTATTAAATTTGGGCGTGATAATTAATTTCCTGTTCTCTTATTCTGTTCCTATTATAGGTCACACAATTCAGTTACTGAGCACAACTAAAATTCTTATTTAGGATATCATTTCAACTTTAAATTTTATTAATTTACTGTAACTACCACATTTATCCCATCTTTTCTTTGCATAAAATTTTAAATTTTTAGGCCATTTCTCAAAAACTTAATTATTAACAATTTGTCACTGAACTGTAACTAACAATTTTCGTCTTTATTTTTTCAAAAAATTTCTATTAAACTCATTTGGTTGTTTTTTTCTATTGTTTATTAGATGACAGACGAGCGAGGGACATGCTCCATGTGGTTGGATGCCAGTGAGCCAGGTATTGGCAATTGGATGAAGTACGTTCGTACCGCCCCCAACCTCGCCTTGAAGAACATGAAAGCCGTCCTACTCAATTCACAGGTAAATCGATATTTCCTCTAAATCTAAAATATAATAGACACAAAAATACAATAAGTTTCCGTCTTCTCAACGGTCTACTGTACACAAACCGACTAAGTGAACACTATATTATGTATTTGAGTTTAAAATATTTTAATGTGTGCAATAGTCCCGGGGCTGCGGTTGCTATGGTGTGATAATATACAGCAAACATACTGTATTGTATGTACATGATACATGCCCTCCGTTTTGGGGGGCGGAGATGAGAGGCCGCAGTTTGGTTTGTTTGGAAGAATCAATATCGATATGCTTATTAATCAATATTTTTAGGTTGTAACAAATCACTGTTGAGTCTGTTGTCTCACATTTTGTTTGCTTCCAACTTCCAAGGAGACACAAATTTACCACAAAAGCTTGTGATGGCCAATCGATAAGCCTAAAATCAGGATAACGCACTAAATCTACTATGTATAATGTTGACCATCACTAAAAACCATCCTGAACAATCAATAGACGAGGGGAATTTAAAGATTTTAGATTGGAGACACAATGTTAGCTTAACAATAATGCAAAGTTTGCCTTTTTGTTGAAATTAATATTTGGTATTTGCTTTTTCTTTCTATGCAACCTTGAAATATTTGTTTTTTGGTTTTACATTACACTTAAAAAGCTATATAACTCCATAACTTCATAAGGAAAAGCATGACACAAACTCGCTAATTTAGTTAAAATGCGTGTGATTTTCTAAATTTGGACACTTTCTTTTACAATGCCAATCAACGAGACTAATTCTTATCAGTTTCAATAGCATTTTGTCCTGTTTTATTGGAAAAACAAAAACACCAATAAGGAAATGAGACTCCATATTATCTGTTCAAATGGAAATTTGTCTCATGTTTTCTTGATTAAGAGAAGAAAAAAAATTAAAACAAAGCTAATTTTTGTCCGTCCATATAGCTATTTGTCCTGTTTTGTTGCTTGACATGGAGAAAAACAAATACCAATAAAAAGTGAGACTTAATATTATCAGTTCAAATGACAATTTGTCCCTATTTATCTTGCCAAGGAGATAAAGTCCCAAAAAAAGAAACAAATCTAATTTTTGTCTGTTCATATGACTATTTGTCTCGTTGAAGAAAATTTGTCAAGAAAGAAATGAGACTAAATATTATCTGCTCAAATGGCAATCTGTCTTATTTTTTCTTGTCATAATGAAACAGTATCAGAAAAGAAACAAAGTTAATTTTTGTATAGCAATTTGTCCTGTTTTGTTGCTTGACATGAAAAAAAAAATACCAATAAAAAAATGAGACTAAACCTTATGAGTTCCAATGACGATTTGTCTCGTTTCTTCTTCTAATGAAAAAAAAAGTACATTGATCCAATTTAGAAAATCAACCGGTATATTAATCGAAATCTTATGACATGCTGTATAATAATGTCTTTCTTGCCTTTTAAGCATCATTTTTGTAATCTTATTTACTTCTCTGCTACCATGTTTTTGCAAGTAATTTTTTTTTTGCTTCTTTTCCATCTAATCCATCATTCACACTAGACATCGTCACATGCAGGTGTCGCTGCCATAGCTTCACTTTTTTTTTTGACTTGTCTCCCAGCAGCAACAGCCAAACAGTACACCTAACAATTACAAACAGTTTGAATGAATTCAATAAGACACAGTCGGTAGGTGGTCCCCACCTCTTCTACCTTCAAATTGCTTAATGTCAACTAAGTCCAAATAGGATTCATACAGTGAATGAAAATGCCCATCTATTGAAGAATCCGATGAAGAGTGAAAATTGATGGGATATAGGGTCAAATAACCAGTTAGAAATTGATTGAGTAAAGAAAGGAAAAAAAATAGTAAAGAAAAGGGGGATAAAAATACCTTTGGATTATGTTAATCAGCTTTATCTAAGTCAACTTTGGCGAGATGTCACTTCTGACACACCAGGAAAGCTAAAAAGCAAGTCGATTGTTCATTAAATCTATTTAGGTTAACTTTGTACAGTACCATATTTTATTTGTAACGAAAAGACTTTCTTTAGATACTGTATTTCTTTAGTAAAAGTGATGAATTTGATTAGGAAATTGTAGTGGATACTATTTTGGCATTTAAAGTTACGATGGGATGAGGGTCATCTGGGATGGGGGTGGGGCTATTTTGTAATTGGGTGCCCTGAACTTTTGTCTTGAGAATTTGATGCCAGTTAGTATAGTACTTGTTTTTATTGGTTATCATTTATTGATGTTAACACTTATTTATCAGAAAATTACACAGTGGCGTTTTGTTTATATAAAAACCAAATATGATACTTTGACTTTGAGTAAAAATTTTTTGATTATATAGTAGAAGAGACTGTATTTTTATCACATATTTTTAAACCGAAATTTGAGACGCATTTTGTTTTCTTGAAGTATCACTTTAAATATAAATAATAGAATGTACTTAAACACTAAAAAAAAACTTTTTTGGTTTTAAAAGCTAAATTTTTTTGTATTAAAAAGTCAATGTCATTAATAAATTTATAACCTGAAAATTTATTAATGCAGTGAAAACCGTTTAACACGATATGGCTTACAATGAGAAATCGGTTAACACAAGATAATAATGCGGTCTTGACTAAATTTCTTTTAACACGAAAACTCTCTTTTCTCTAAAAAGTTTTATAAAAACAAATACACATTTAATACATTTTTAAAATTTGTTTTTATAAAAAAATTTAAAATTACGGCTGTTAAATTATATTTTTTTAAATTAAATGCATTTATGCATTCATACGAATTTATGTGGTGAATATATTTGTTTTTTGTATGCATCGTCTAACACGAAGAACTGTTTAGATCCCGATCGTTTCGTGTTAAACGGTTTTCACTGTAATGTACAGTACCTTTTCTTTTATTGTTTTAAAAACCCAATTTTCGTGTCTGAAAATATCAATGTCATTACTAAATTGGTGTCCTGAAAACCCGAAAACATTAATATTCCATCATAAACATGTTTGAACTGCACCGCGCAGAACTGAACAGCAGTTCGGATAATTGAAGTTTCTGTTATATCAATACATAATTAATTACCGGAAAGTCGGCATCTTTTAGTGCTTTACCTTTTTTTTTTCTTTTTAAGGGTTATTTGATACAGAATCAGCCTTTTCTCACAGTGAGAAAATTGAATTGTAAACCTAATATTAAATGTCCTGTTCTTTTTCATTTGCAACGTAATAACGACGTAATAACGCTCTACTTTTGGTGTCCAGCCCCCATGGTGGCTTTATGAATAAGTTAAATAAAATTCCTTTTCATTATCTTTACGTGCACTTTGCTATTGAATAAAAAATATATAATAAAAAGCCTAACTGAAGAAAATTAATAGGAGGATACATTGTTTTTAGCTTTAACAGAGCGTGAAAAAGTGTATTATGATAATAATAATAATGAGAGGATATAATATCAGTTACGTTACGGTAGCTCCTGAGGAACCTTCAGAGCCTATTTCATTTTTTTCTTCCTTTTTTTTCTAATTCTTTTTAGTATTTTTTTATCTTTTAACTTTCAGCAATTTTATTCATTAAAAGATGTTATTAGAACTAAAAAGTTAACTTTTTATATTATACTGTTTTATTTTCTTCAAGTTTTTTTTTGATAAAGTTATGGTGATGAAGTCTTTCAGTTTTAATATTCATTCAGAGAAACTGGTAACAATGAAATAATGTTAAAAAAAATCATTTGATAATTCAGAATATAATAAAAGGCCCATTTTGCATACATATTTAATCGCTATCCATTAGGAGATGGCTTAAAAGACATTTTATGAAAAGTCATTTCTATGAAAATAAGACTTTCATAATCTCTTTTCCCATTTTCATTACATTTAATACATTATGACTTTTTGCTCCCTTTTGTAATTCATTGCACACGACATGAAAATCACAAAATTGAAACTCTTAACTCACCAAAAAGAAAAAGAAAAAAAAAAATCGGTTTTTATAATTTTCTTATTATTATAATTTCAGTACTTATTAGTATTGAAATCGTTATACTGTAGAAAGTTTGACTATATTTGAGTCACCATTATTTGGCTACGAAATATAATAATCAAAATTAAACATTCATTTTTTTAAATAATATTAACTGTATTAAGCAATTTTTTTACTATTCTTTAAGGTATATTATCGAGTGACAAGGGACGTCCAAGAAGGGGAAGAACTTTTATTAAGGGACCGAAAATTGATTAAAACCAGCCCTACATCGTCATCATCATCATCTGCAAAGGTCCAATCGACTCAACAGGTCATTAAGGGCCTTGGAGAGGACGAGGAAAGTAGTGTTGCTGCAGTAACATCGTCTGATGGAACTAAAAATAACGGTCAGTATATTAAATAAAAAACAACAAATACTGTACTAAAAAATAATAACAATATGGAAGAAGCAGATGTACAGATTTCCATATAAAAAATACACAAGTTATAAAATATAAATCAATCAACATCCGTCATATTTTTACTTTCTCATCCAATTTGTTTTTTTGAAATGCACAATACATAATATAATAACGATGATGATAATGATGATGATCGTTGATTTTGTGCATGAAAATCATAACAAAACAATGCATTTTATTTTGCTCTTATTTTACCACACTGTAAAATTGTAAATGGTTCCCTCTCTCTTTTTAACGTTAAAAACGAAGGATGATGATGGGGTTTTTCCTGTAACGGAAATCAAAGCTCACCTGCTTACATTATTTTCAAGCATACATTTAGGGATATATCATATAGGTTTTTAAGGGATGGAGGAGGGAGATCTAACAGTCACATTTGTAATTGACAATAATTCAAAATTTGAAATAAATTAGCGGTCCCTAAAATAGGCAAGCAGCTGCACACTCGTATTAACAATACAAATTGATCAACACACAAGCTGTTTAACTACACAATTATTGATGATAAACAATGCTTATATGCTTGCTAACACGTAGCATGTAATTAATTTGCGGTTATAAAAGATGCTAATGGGCCAAATCAGTTTTAAAAGTCGAAACAAAGCGATGTGACTTTGCAAGAGTATAAAACAATTAAAAATGGCCAGAAAGATATTTGGGATTTAGCTTTATTTAGTCTTGTTAAACCGGAAACGGGTGGGAATTGGTCTGTGATGTGATTGGTTCAATTCACTGAACAATAATTCCTAGCAAATTTTGAATATTTTGGTTTTGTTTGAATGAAACACCGGTATTTGATGTTTTATGGTGTTGTCTGTGTGTGGATCGTCATTATCATAACTTCATTAGAATCACCTAACGACTTATTGCTTTGAAATGAATAAGGAAATCACATCTTCACGAGTGAGATGTTAAGGTTAGTTATTGCTGGGTCTTCTTGTTTGAATTTTCTTAGCCCTTTGAGCTTATTGAATGCTAGGGCTTTTTGATGGAAACGCTGAAAAGGCTTAAGTTTGGTTGACTGAGATAGAAATTCAGTGACAAGATGAGAAAAATTATGATATTGAATTCTTATTTTGTTTTAGTCGTTGCATAAAATGACGAGGAATTGAGGAAAATTATGATAGAAATGTTTGAAAAAAATTGTAATTTTTGAGCTGTTTTAGTTGGTGTCATTGGGACAAATTAGCTTCATAAAATAGACAATAATGTTTAGTTTTGAGATAGTAATTGAAATAAAAATGCCAAAAAAAATAATACCGGTAATATGGTACCAGATTTGTACGCCAAAAAATACCCTAAAATCAATATTTTTTATATTATAAATAGTATTTATTAATTTTTACAATTATGATTTAATGACATGCTTCAAAATTACAGCAGTTAAATAAGTTTCTTTTGATTTTATTATTAAATTCGACCATTATATAAACCATTGTTAAATATTATAATTACAGTGGTACAGGTACACAAGTACAACCTTATTAAATATCTCAAAATTAAAACATAAGAATTTTATTTAATTATTAATAGGACCACTTGCATTGTTAATGTGTAATTTTCCGATATTTATTTATTTCGAAACTAATATTTTATATTATAATTTTGAATTTTAAATAGAAAGGAAAAAAAAGTTGGATATTTATTCATTTTATTGTAATTTCTATTCCGGTTAAAAGCAGTTAATTATACGTATTATTCAAATTTCCATTTTCGCATAAAATTCATGGAAAAAAAATGATTATTACTCAGAAAATATCTAGCCATTGCCGGTTTATTATTTAACAAATTACATATTTGATATGATTTGCATATACACCTACGTATTTGTTGAAGTACACGTTAATAGGAAGTGGAATGTTTATGTAAGTAATTGTGTCTAGTCCTCGCACAATATCCTTTCGGACATTCCGCTTACCTTTCCGCACTAAATGTCCAGTAGTACCAGTACCGTAGTGATAGTGACGTGAGTGAGGGTGAAAGGGTATAAGAGAAGAGATGGGGTGGTTGGGAGGGAAAGGCGTGGAGTTCCCAGGCGAGTATACATAGCGGAAGTGGTCCCTTTTCATACAGATATCCCCGGATGCATTTACTTTACATTTACCTACATTCACTGTCTAATGTCTATGCATTCGGCTCGGCGTGGGAAAACAAATCTATTTTTTTTTCCCTCCTTTCATTTTCAAAATTTTCAAGCTTAGATGCCTCTTCCTACGACGGAAGTCCTCAAATCACGGTTTCCTTCTTACATAACATAACGACGTCATCGTCTTTTCAAAATCGCCTCCGGTTACCCAACAACACCACGTGACATGACACAATAGCTTGTAATGGCTGTGGAGAATCATAATTGAAACTTCATGGCAGAATATTACAAGTGTTGCACCTGATAAGCAGTTTGAAAAATTTGATGCTTAAATTATTTGTTGTAAAAATGATGTTTAAAAAAGTTTATTTTCAATTTGAAATTTACTAATTAATTGAAATATAATTAACAGACGACTGTCAATCAGCAATCAATAATAATAACAACGGAAACGGTACCAGCAGTGCCAGTGGTGGAGCCTCATCGCCTGCGTCTTCATCGGTGCTTCTGTCTGGTTCTCAATCGGAACCAAAAAGTAATAAAGTTAAAGTTGAATCTGAAGAGGAAGAAGAGGAGGAGGAGGAGGAAGAAGAAGAGTTAGATGAGATTGAAGAAGAAATTGATGAAGAACTTGAAGAAGAACCAAGATCATTCTCAAAATATGATAAAAATGCGTTGGAGTGCACTACTTGTAACGAAAAATTTGACGAGATTGCCAAGTAAGTCCTAAAAACTTTGACAGAGGCTTTCAAAGTTACTTTTAAAAGTACAAAATTGTCTATTTCTAATTTTTCTAATAAAGAAACGAGACAAATATCCATTGTCAGCAATGCAATTTATTCCCGTTTCTTTATTGATAAAAAAATGCCATTACCAATTTTAATTTAAAAACTAAAATTTAGTAATTTATTGATCTGAAATCTTTTTAAAACTTTAAAAGTTTGCTTTTAAGGAAGCTAAATTGGTTTTTGGGTCATGTTCAATGGAGCATATTTGTTAAGGACATGAATTTTTGTTTATATACATTGTTTTTATTTACAAGTGCATTTTGTAATTCAGTTTTGCAATTTCAGACTTGAAGAGCACTTGGTGATTAATCAGCATTTTGTGAGAGATTCATCCCTTTTGGGCAGTGGAGAATACAAGTGTCTGCAGTGTCCCAAAGTGTTCAGTTGGAAGAGCAATCTTCAGCGTCATCAAAGCACCCACGAATCCGGTCGTCGATATACGTGTGAAAATTGTCGAAAGGTTTTTACCGATCCCAGCAATCTTCAACGTCACATCCGTTCTCAGCATATAGGGGCTCGATGTCATGCTTGTCCCGAATGTGGAAAAACATTTGCAACAAGTAGCGGTCTTAAGCAACACACTCATATCCACAGCAGTGTCAAACCCTTTCAGTGCGAAGTGTGTCTCAAAGCTTACACTCAGTTTTCCAATCTTTGCCGACATAAACGTATGCACGCTGATTGCCGAATGCAAATTAAGTGTCACAAGTGTTCTCAGGCGTTCTCAACCGTTACTTCACTTAGTAAACATAAGCGATTTTGCGAAGGAGGACCAACCACGACCAGCAGTGGTGGAATTAACTCAGTAGTTTCATCACTGACTGAAGATAAAAGTCCAGTGATACCACCTCAAATGAATTTGTCACAGTTCATGTTTTATCCTCGTGCCCCGGCCAACGCGTTTCCATTCTACCCCCCATCGATGGTCGCTTACCCCATGTTCCCATCAGCCAATTCTCAACCCATCCCGTCGACCATTCCTCAGTTTATGCCAAGAAGAAGCAGCAGTCCAGACTCATCAGTACAAAAACAGGAAGAAAAAGTGTCTGAAGTTCCGCCAAAAGTCGCATCTGATGTGGCTCAGCCGGCCATTAAAGCCGAAAAATTATCGGACGGTTCTGACGAAAGTGAACTTTCAATGGAGGACGAGCTAAGTTCGGTTGGTGCTGATGAAATGGACACTTCATGTTCTGACAGTGATGAACACTATAAGACTCAGAAAGTTACAAAACAAGAAATTTGTAACGTAATTCAACGTGAATCATCTCCAAAACAAGGAGCTGTTTATCCATCTGAAGCTGCAACTGAGATGAAAAGGACAACAAACGGTGCCAAAGAACCTCCCAGCAAAACCGAGAAGAATTCGGACATGCCGTTTGACCTGTCAACCAGCAAAACAACTCCTGAAATTCCTGAAACAAAAGCAAAACAAAATCAAACGACTGGCCGTGATGATCAGCCATTGGATCTGCGAGTTGAGCCAAGAAAAGTGGTGAAAGCAGAGATGGCACCGCACAAACCGCATTTAACTGTGAGCCAATTACTTCAACCGACAGGTAATTTGGTTCCCAACATATTCCCATCTCTTAAATCATCTTCACCACTCTCACTGCCGTCCCACTTGTCGCAGTCGTCAATTATCCAAGAGAAACCGCCATTACCGCTTCCACCGCCCCCACCTCCTCCTCCACCGCCACCAACCATGGCGTGTCCAAGACCAATCCATCCTCTTATGTTAGACACAATTTACAACAACAAGCCATTAAAGTTTTCTCATCACTCTCCATCACCTTCATCATCGTCATCCTCTACTTCATCAGCCGTGACGTCAAACCCAGTTTTCCCACCGGTTGATCAGCGGTCACTTTTGCCGGCATTTCCCTCTCGATATCCATTTTTCACGCCAATGATGGCTCTTGGTGGCACACACGCTTTTGACATTCTTCGTTCTCAGATGGAAAAAATACAGACGGCTACTGCTAACCACCATTTCAATCATGGCCACCATAACCACCACCACAACAACCATCATCATGGACACCATCACAGTAAACAACAACAGCAGCAACCGTCTTATCATGACGTTCTGTCAAGTTCACATCATGGATCTCTAAGTAATAAGCTGAAAGAACGCTATTCCTGCAGATATTGCGGGAAAGTTTTCCCAAGATCAGCCAATCTAACTCGCCATTTACGGACTCACACTGGCGAGCAACCGTACAAATGCAAATACTGTGAACGCTCGTTTAGTATCTCCTCAAACTTACAACGTCACGTACGAAATATCCATAATAAGGAAAAGCCATTCAAGTGTCCGTTGTGCGACCGATGTTTCGGCCAACAGACTAACCTCGATCGCCATTTGAAGAAGCACGAGTCGGATGGTCCCACAATTTTAGGAGCCGGCGACTCATCCCCCAAAAGTCCTGGCGAGCTAAACGATAAAGACGAAACTTATTTTGATGAAATTCGTAATTTTATAGGGAAAGTAACGTCAGATCGCGACGGTGGAAGCCAAGGAAACTTTTTACCTTTAATTCTTCCACCGCAAAGTGTGGTTCCAACTGGAAGACCCCTTTTACCGCTGCATTTAGCTTCGCCAGTGACAGCCATTGATTATCATCAAAATAAACGAAAATCAATAGAAATTTCAGTCGATGACGACGATGAAAACGATGATATAACTGACGCTAAGCGCATTCAAATGAACGCTGGAGTTTCTCCAAATGCAGCCCCATCACCAGCCAATGAGTCTGATAAAGATGTGGAAGATGAAATTATGGATTCGGATGGTGAACAGAAACACAGGAGATCCTCACGGCTGCGACGACACTGTTTTGAAAGCGCAGAACCAGAACTTAAAGTTATTGATAGTAAATTAATGGCGTGAAAAGAAACAAAATTTAGCAGTATATTATATACTAATTAGCCAAAATTAGCTCCAACTAGTCTCGCATCCGGTTATAAACCCTCTAGAACAGAATATTAAGTTAATTTAGTATTTAAAAACTTATCCAAAAATATTAAAATATTTTTTTTTGGGTCATAAGAACGACTTTTTCTTTATTTTTCTTAGATCTGGTGTTATTAAAATCTTTGTCAGAAATTATTTTGCCAAAATTGTAAATGGAAACTCAATATAAGGGACTGCAACATAACATTTTGATATATTCAATGTTTATTATGACAAACTTTTGGTCCTAGTCTTATCTACTTAATGGAAAACTTGTAATTTTACTCTGTGCCAAGTTAAAGGCAACCGTTGCATCATTATGCATCTTAGACTCAGTGGTCACTTATAACTTGTCACAGAGTATAGTCCCTTATACCAAGATTGAATGTTTAACATTCCAAATTTATTTTTGCTTCTTAAACTTTTTCTTTCTTTTGTTTTCTTTAATTTTTTAATCACATTTAAAATGTGAGCATAATGCGTTATATTTGACATTATGTCACAAGCTAAAAAAACCAAAGACATTGATAATATCTCATCTAAACATTATTGTTTTACCATTGCAATTGTATATACTGTATTATATATACTGTAGATTGAGTCTAAAGAATGTGTTTCATGTTAAAATAATTGTCATGTTTGTTTTTTTTTGTGGTGCTCACCTCTGAAATGTTAATGGGGAACACACAGAATAATTTCTTCTCCATCTTTTTCTCTCTCTCTCTCGATGGAGTTGTCAAAAAATTTTATTTACATCCTGTAAAATAAGCATTGAATGTATGAAGTTTTAACCATGTAGTTTAACCATTCGATTAAAATCAATAATTACAATGTAGTAGTTAATTAACCTGTCCACTCTCACAACACGTATTACATTTTCTCTTGTTTGATGTTTTTTTTTAATTTTATTATTTTATTTTTCATTGTATTTACGAAAAGTGACAACGGATGTTTTCACATGTGGTTAACTAATTACTCTTAATGATGTAAAAGACAAAATTCTGTCGAAATAAAATTTCAACTTTGAAAAAAAATTATGACTGTTTTGAATATTAATGTTCATGTTTTAATGTTAATGTTCATTACCTTTGCAGTAATTACAATTTTTCTTCAATCGTTCCAGCTTATAAATCAAACGACTAATCGTTTGCGAATTCTATAACTTTTCAATTGGTAAAATATATTTGGCTTTACTGTACTTTTAATTGGCAAAATATATTCGACGAGGATGGGATTCGAACCCACGCGGGAATAACCCATCCGATCTCGGCTAAGCTTTAGCAGTCGAACGCCTTAACCACTCGGCCACCTCGTCGACAAAGTCATAATAATTTCCTTGTGTTTTACATTCCTAGAATATTATAATGTGTTCATTAAAGTAATTGAAATTTTTACCATTTATATTTTAAAAAATCTGCACAAAAAAAATTTCGACGAGGATGGGATTCGAACCCACGCGGGAATAACCCATCCGATTAGCAGTCGAACGCCTTAACCACTCGGCCACCTCGTCGTGGTTATAGTCCCGCATAAATGAACTTATCACAAAAATAATTATTTCTTTTATAATTGTCACTTAACCAACGATTACTAACTGATTAAATTTTGGTCAAGATAATAATAATTACCACTTGAACAGCGGGCTTTTCCATAATTAAATTTAACGAATAGCCTCCATAGAGGATGCGTCCAAGTTGTTGTCAGTACAAACTTAATAAGTTTTTTGCAGAGAACTTTGTTAGCATTTTAGACGCTGTGATTGGAGGATTAGCTATGGTGTGACAAGTTTGAACAGGTTTTTTTCCCAACCTCATCCTCGTCCCTCGACTCCAGGAATGACTAAACTTGCAACTTTGCGAGTAATAAGTTTGTTTGGGACGCTGGCTCCATAAAAACAGTTGATATCTTTTTATTTACAACTTTTGTCTGTGAGTTTTCGGTAAAACAAAGATGTCTAAACTTGTGTGGATAAAATTTGGTAGAGTATTTTATGAATTTACTTTAAATTACATCGGTAGCTGTCAAAGAAAATATTGGTGGCAAAATAAACAAAGAGACGCGACGCCTCGCATAGAAAATTGGTGTAAGAAAAAATATTACGGTTTTATAGACGTAATAATCCAAAAAAATGACTCTGTGTAATAAGTTATAATTATAAAGTGTGCTAAATAATTGACCATTCAGTGTACTGTGCTGGAAGAAATTGACAATTGGTGCTAATCGAATTGACAGTAAGGTAACTGCTGTACCAGGAAATTTATCCATCAACTTGGCTCCCTCAGTAATGTAAGCGAATTTCAAATATTTTACTTTTGTTGTGTGGGACGTTTAACGTCATGTGTTTACTATAAAAGTCCAGAATAATAATTATTTCTTGGAATGCATAATATCGCTGATAATAAAATATGTGCTCTCATATACAGTACTTACCGGTAATAAAGAACAGAGACAAATGTGTATTATGAGCAATGCAAATTATTCCCGTTTCTTTATTGGTTATCTTTCTAATAAAGAAACGAGAAAAATATGTATTAAAAACCACGAAATTTCCGATATCTTATGAACACCCAGTACTATAATATTTCTTGACTTAATGTCGTCGTGCAAATTACAATTCACAGAAAAATGAATGAACAAACAAGTCACATCGTCATGTTATGATGAAAACCGAATAACATTAAATGATGCCATAAAAATTTCTCGTAATGGCGTGGCATTCCTCCAAAATCCAAATCCATTTGACATTTCGTAAGATAGACTCAAAACTATTCACTATTTAATTCAGTACTAATAGAGGGTCTCTGCTTTTTAAATTAAAAAGTCTTTACATCAAAAACGACCCTGACAGAAAGTGTTGACTCAATTGCACTCAAGTTTACAAATTAACAGTATTAGTTTAGAATTTAGATGTTAATTATTCAATTATTTGTTGTAATTGTAGTGTCAAGTTATTTGAAGAGATTTTTAATAGCTAGTGGTTTTCTAATTTTAAAAGCTGTTATTTCAGTGATAAGATTGAAACGAGAGACTAAATCTTCTCTGTTTCAGTGACAATTTTTCCCGTTTATTAATTTATTAGGGAAAAAAAAAAAACAGTGTCAATAACTAAACGATACTAAATACAATGAAACTGAAGGTACTGAAATATTTCTTCGTGTTAAACGTGTATTTGGTCGGGTTCGCGCTATTATTTTGTGTTAACCGAGTGGTCATGTTAAACGGTTTTTACTACAGTATATCAACAGTTGCAATGATGATTGGTCCTGATTCTTTCTTGCTATGGGAAAAATATGCCAATAAAGAAACAGGACAAACTCTTATTAGTTTCAATGGCATTTTCTCATGTTTCTTAATTTCACCTAAACGAGACAAAATGTAAATCTTTAATAAAATCTTTTCCAAGGATGACGTGTACTATTTCTTCTTGCAAGTGTACCAATTTAAGAAATTTATGAGCTAAATCTGGATTTGCAAAAAACTAGGTTTTTCCCTTCAATTTTTCAGTTCAGGTGTCTTCAAAGTTTCTTCCAGCCATCATTTTCTTTCCTTTAATTGTTTATAAAGATGGAAACGTTAATGATTTTGACACATACTCATAAGTTTTTGGCATGGCGATGAAGACTACATTTTATTACTAATGTTTATTTTGTAACTCATTTGACTAATATTATACCTAAAATTAGAAAGTTTGTCTTACGATAACCACACGCTCGTTATCTTAGACCTGCTAATAATATTAAATTAATAAATACTAAAAACTTTTTTTAAAAACAAAAAGAAAAATTTGCTTCATTAATACAGGCATCACAGTGCATTTTTATATTTTTTATATAATTTTATTCACTAATCTGTGATACCAAACGGCAGATTTGATAAATCCATATCTGGCTTTTTGAAATTATTTTTGGTTTATGGCGCTTAGTAATAATAATAATAATTAATTAATCATAATTATTACCGTAAGAATGCAAGTGAAAATCTGGCGATATAAACTTTGACATCATGACGTACTAATTATTATTGGATAATTAAGTTATAAGAAAGCAATTAATTATTATAAGAAGAAAAAAAACAGAAACAAAAACTAATTAACAAAAAAATCATTTTTCATTTTGTTGGCGATAATTATACACGTTATGTATAGTTGAATTGTTTTTTACACATTAACATTTATGGATTTTTTTGTTTTGTTTTTATTATACTATCGAGACTACTACGTCTGCCATTTTCCCTAACCAATCACAGTTCATGATTTTTTTTAAATGTTGTACTGTATTTTTTTAAAATTTTTTTTTCCTAAAAAAGTTACTGTGTTCGTAAAATGACGCAACCGATAACGCTGGTTTTACTCGTCGTTAGGGTGCGTCATTTTCTAAACTTGAGCAACTTTTTTTTATATAACTTTTAATTTGAATCCTTTACTTAATTAATCATTTTGACTAAAAAGTTGACGTAATCTCAACTTGGCCACATAATAAATACATTTTTATTGGCGGTTGTTTTGGGATAGGGGTGGTGGGGAGCAGAAAGATAACCTCGCCCCAGTTCACTGTCAGCCTTTATGTGGTTTGAGATTTGGACCAATGAGAAATAAGCGTAATAGGTCGGCTAGACTAATGAAATGGGGCAAGTGCCAGCTAATTTAAAACCTAAAATGCAGTTATATTTATGATTAATTTAAATCACAAAAACCGTTAACATCATTTAATTTTTATAATTACAAACTACTCAACAACAACTTGTTTTTGTGTTTATTTTTTTTTTTAAATTTTTACACTAATAAACTTTTGTTTTCAGCACTGCCAAAAACAATATTACTTATATTCAGTCTCTAAAATACACAACTGGTGGTTTTAACTTTTTTTTTTTTTGTTTTTTTATGGTTTTTTTTAACGGGACATTTGATCATTTTTTATGTTACGACTTTTTTTGGATGTGGAAAGATAACATGAGCAACCTATACTGTACTGTATCTAAAATTGTAGCATTATTTAAAGTGGTTGTTAAATTTGTATCTAATACGGTAATTATGCAAGGAATTTTTAATTATTTTTTTGGGTGTTTTTGGTGGTGACTCCAGTGAGCGAGGTTGAGTAACAAGTTGCTGTTAAGTGTCCAGTCTATATAAGTTTATAATTTTACGTTAATAACCACTGTTTGTGTTTTTCAGTTAATGATAACAGATGTGTGATGTAGGTAGAGACACTTGACTTTTTTTCTTTTTGACTCTTGACATCTTCTCCAGCCAAAAAAACCCAAGTCGTCAATCCTACAAAGTCCCAATGCTTAAACTTGGGAGTTTTGGAATAAACGATTTTCCCGTCTGAAAAGAAAAATTGTATATTAAAGGAGAAATTAATTAGAAATTCTAGAAATGTTTTTGGTACATACAGTATCAATATTCAAGATTACAAAACAGTTTTAGCTAGCAATTAAATGCACATTTATGCATGCACATTCGTTTTATGCAACGTGGAATGTTTATGTGGATGTGCAGAAGGGAAGTGCTGATATTTATGATATTTATTGTCTGTTATTTTAAATTTTAAGATTTTAGCACAATTACTTAATGTCATTTGAGCAAAAATGAAATTATTTTTGGTAAACGTACCAATTATTTAGGAATATAACTTTATGAATGAAATAAAAAGTTACAGTTTAATTAACAGTTTTCTTAAGATTATATCGACTTTTAGTTTGAGAAAACAGATCTTGCATGTTTCTAAGAAAATTTATAATGTATGTTATGGTGAAGAAATTTAATTAGTGCTAAATAAACGTGCAGTACAAGGTGCGTCACTAAGAATACTTGGCATTATGTTAATAATTAATGCAATTTGCAATGGCACAAATTTGAGCAAAAGAGTATTGCATAACTAACTTGTATGGTTTTTTATACCAAAGTTAATATATATCGATGGCATTTTTGCATAATTCTATTGGTAAATATTTATATCATTTTTTTTCATTCATTGCATGTTAACATATTTTAGTCAATTTCTATGGGTTTTTTTTGCACACCATAGCCAACATCTATTACATCACCACATAATATTTTGATCAATGTCTAAGGCATTTTTGCATAATGTAGCCATTGCATATTACATTCTTGTACACTTAACCAAACGTCTATTGCATTTTTGGAAATTTTAACCAATTATTGCATTTTTATATAAATTAACTAATACGAAGAAAATGTTCTAACCGATATGACCGGTACTTGTCAATGCCATAATTATGTCGTAATTTGTGCAATGCTTAAATAACTATTTATTGCTTTGCATTTAAAGGAATTTGCGATTTCTTTTGGGATTACTGTAATTTGTGTCTGCTTTAAACACAAATATTTTCTGAGTAAGAATTATTCAAGGATGTACTTAAACATGAGGTAAAAGTTCAAGTATTTATAAATGAACTTTATGTATTTATTGAAGTGTAAGTTTTTAAAGAACACCTTCTTGTGTCGCTTTTTAATTATCCATCACCACTAGTTTTTTATGCTATGATTCTAGCTTAGAGAGAAAAAAACTTGGTCTTGACATGTAACATACACTAGTGTATAAATTAAATGTCAGCTAAATCTTGGTAAAACGCCATAAAATATGGAAATGCAATAAATTATATGATCACGCACGATTTATTTTGCCAGTTTGGACGTAGGAGAAAAGTTGCCAGCTGGTCATAAATACCCTACGTCTATAATTACTGAAATTTGATCAGTTTTGTCGAGATAAAGTGAGATTGGCAAGCAATTCTTTTTTTTTATCTAGTAACTAGAGTACATTACTGCATACTATTTGACACTAGACAAAAAAATAAATAAAACCTTACAGTATGTGCTTCCGAGAAAAAAAAAACAATACTTGGTTTGTTTTTATACAACTATCTCGACCAATATCACTTTACATTGGCAATAGCAGTAGTGGCAGTGGCAGTTGAGTTTGCCATGTGAAGTGACCATCTAAAGGCTTAGACTTAAGCCAAAGTATATAGCTCAGGTTTTTAGTTCATAAAATGTAGACTGGCTGAGAGGGAATGGGTGGTTTGGGTAAGAGAAATTCGATCTAGTTGTCAAATTCATCATATCAGAGGGGTTTTATGTACGTGACTGACTTCAACTACAAGTATAATATTAGATGGCTTTTTATGTAAGCTTTGAATTATGAAAGGTTAACCGCTCTAAATATGATGGCCCGATAGACTCTTATGTGTGTGTTTGTGTTTTCAGAGAGTTTAAATTTAACACTGGTGCTGATATAAATTTAGTTTGCACTGGCATTCTGATAACCTCAGAATTGAAGCTTCATCGATCCATTATGTGTAAAATTCGTTTTGACAACATGCTTTTATTTTGATTTAGAAAAATCCCTACTTTTTTTTTACGTCTTTTTTACAAAGTACTACTGTAGTGTGTATATAAAAAATGCAACAAAATATCACGTAAATAGCTGTATTGCTTTGATTTATATAAAGTAGTTTTGAAATTTTGATCCACCAGTTTATAATGGCGGATTATATTGGCGCCTCCCATTTTGTCGTTGGATTAGTTCTTGAAAGTTCTCAGAACTTAATAATATAATATATTTACAGATAATGTATATTTAGATAATATTTGCACTGCTGTATCATGTAACTTGTTATTGTAGTTTGGCTGTCTTTTTGGCTGTCAATCGGACATCTGATTAATTGTATGATTAAATGTGATCAAATGTCTACGATTAGAAATTTTTTTTTGACAAAGCAAACGAGAAAGAAGACATGGAACTAAGGAGATTTCAATTCTTTTTTGTGCCAAAAAATAAACAAACAGGAAAATTCGCCATAATAACAAATACGATTTAGTCTCGTTTTTTTTGCCAATGGTAAAACAAAAGCGGATAAAATTGTCATTAAAATTGATGTGTTTTTTTACTTGATAAGAAATAAACGCAACTGTAATATTTATATTTGACAGGTTAAAACTACTGTTTCAATGTATAAAATTTTATCAGCATAAAAACGTTTTCTAGCGCAGTAAAAAAAAACCTTTTTTTGTTTTTTTTTGTTAAGAAGAAACAACTGTAACATTATAAAGATAAAGGATTGTGTAAACTATTTAATGATTAATTTGAAATGCGCATAAGAGAGCATTATGTGAGAAAAGTTGTCAGTCAAATTGGTCATGTAAGAGTGTTGTGGAATTCTTAAACACGTCACACTATATTGATATTATTTACAATACACATACACGAACAATGATAGCGGTTATTTGAAATAATAATAATAATGCTTGAAATCGACCATGAAAATCGATCAAAGTGAGGTTTATCATGCAGATACATGTACATTACATTAGGGAATAGAAGAAAGTGTGTAAGAAACAAAATGACATAAATATGAGATTGATAGATGTACAGGTACAGTACCGTATACAGTAGACACACACACACACATTGATAGAGAAAAAAAGAGGAAAGGATCATAGTTAGTGTCTCACCCATATATTGACATGCAGCAAGCATTTATTTGGCTTTTTATTTTTTCTATGTCGTGCCTTGCTCTTTGCGGCCAGGAAACGAAATTACAGATCGGATGCCTTTCACTGAAGTCTAATCGAAAAAAACAGAAATCAATCGAACTGAACTGCCTCTATACATATACATGGATCTAGTTTAATGTTAAACATTAATGGCGGCAAAAGTTTGAAAAGTTTTTTTTCTTAAATCTAATTTTTGTTAAGAAATAAAATAGATTTGCAAAAGAAAAGTAAAATATTTGATCACGCCACACACACATACTCGCAAATGACAAAATTCTACACACACATACACACTGACTAATCTCCAAAAAATAATTTTTTTTAATAAGAATTGTTTAACTTATAAAATTAAAGTACTATCAAGATTCAAAAATGTTTTTGGAAATGAAAAATAAATTTAATTGCAGAAAATAAATGACTATTGATAGCTTTATTATTTGAGATATTAGTGCCATTCAGCCTCCAATTTCAACCAAATAACTCACTTTACAGAATGCAGCCCATATGGCGGTTTTGCTGACGCCACAAACATAAATTTTTGTTTTGCGTTTTTGTTGTTGTTTGCAATTGTGTTTGTATACAAACTTACCTTTTTCTTACTCCCACTTAAGTAATCTTTGTACAATTCTGACCGAAGATAACGAGAGTAGCTATCACTTTTCATCAAGTGATAAACGTGAGCCTGAATCAGAGTGGGAGAATGCTTTTAATTCATGAAAGAATTTTAGTTTGTGGAAAACTTACAACTGCTTCATCGAATGTCCATCTATCTGGATTTTCCATGTTTCTCTTTGTAATTTCGGTGCTTTTTGAGTCTATATTTACGGGGACGTTGGCATCAGGTGCTAAGTACTCTCTGAAATAAGATTGAAAATGAATTCATTATGAATTTTTTTTAAGGATTAAAGTTTTCTATTTAAATATTAGGAATTTTTTTGTTTTAATGTCAGAAATTATCAGTTTAAATGTTTAGAATATTGTGTTTTTAATGTTAGGAATTTTGGGTTTTAATGTTAGGAATTCTATGTTTTAATTTTAGGTGTTCTGTGTTTTAATTTTAGGAGTTCTGTGTTTTAATTTTAGGAATTATGTGTTTTAATTTTAGGAATTCTGGGTTTTTAAATTTAGAAATTCTGGGTTTTAAATTTAGGAATTCTGGGTTTTAAATTTAGGAATTGCGTGTTTTAATGTTAGGAATTGTGTGTTTTAATGTTAGGAATTGTGTGTTTAAATTTTAGGAATTGTGTGTTTTAATTTTAGGAATTGTGTGTTTTAATGTTAGAAATTCTGTGTTTTAATGTTAGAAATTCTGTGTTTTAATGTTAGAAATTCTGTGTTTTAATGTTAGAAATTCTGTGTTATAATGTTAGAAATTCTGTGTTTTAAGGTTTTAAAAAAAATTTAAGAAATTAATATTAGATATTGTTTTTTTAATGTTAGGAATTCAATGTAAGAATTTTCGGTTTCAATGTCGGAAATTATCAGTTTAAATGTTAGGAATTTTCTATGTAAATTTTATAAATTGTTTGTGACAACGTTAGTGCAGTATTACCCATATTCAGTGAGTACTTTTACTTATCAAGTTAGCTGTATTAATAATAAATTTGCTCATTGATAACATCTTACTGTATAATTTAAGATGTTATTACTTTAAAATACTTTTTAGGTACTGGCATTTAAATTTCAAAACTTAAATCAGAAAATGCGTTTTGGTATTAAATCCAGAGTGTTCGTACTGGATTAATGCATAGAGCTTTTCTTTTTGTATTTTGAGCTGTTTGTTGTGTGTACTTACTGCCATATTTCTTGAACTTTTGAATTAACATCTTTTGCTGGAAGTGATTTTAGCTCTTGTACAGCTTCCCAAAACCTAAAATGCAAGCAATTATCAGCGTTGAAACACAACTTTTGTTTACCCATTATTATGCATTGTATAAAGCTGATTTTTTTACTTTAAGTTCTCCCCGCTGAATTCTTTGTCTAAAAATTTAACAAATTGCTCTTTTCCCATACTGTCTTTAAGTAATTCCAATAAGGAGAAAGCCCATCGACGAACTCGTCGACTCGAAATCTCTTTATTCCTATATTATGTGTTTATGTAAACACACAAAGAAAACAAAAAAGAAAAAAAAAAACAGTTCATGAGTATAAAAACAGTGTAGAGAGGCAAAGGTATTATTCTTTAAATGATATTTGAGGATTAGTTACGCCTGTTTTTCCTGCTCCCAATATTCAACGTTATCTGAGATCCAAGGATTAGAAGGCTCTGGGGTCGTCAAAAAAGGATCGTACTCTTGGTATTGCTCAAAGTAGTTAATGTACCTGGATTTCGGTTTCAAAAGAATAAGAGAAAAATTCAATGTGGCTAAAAAGCATTTCTGCACAATCAAATTTACATTTGTTTCGGATGTGCACTTACGATTCGGATACTTTGGAAATCTTTACATTCCTCCGGTCTAACTTCTGTTTTAAGCCTTCAATCTATTAAAGCAAAAAGAAAATGTGAAATGTAAACAGAATTTCAATGACAACTTATACAAACAGAACAAATATATATACAGCATATAAATGTTTTGAGGTTTGAAATAGCAGCTTAAGTTTGTAAGAAATAATACCAAATAGTAACACCGAGGATGTGTACGGGGTTGTTAATTTTAAGTTGAGAAAAAGAAAATAATTTTTTTTTAAAAAGATGGAAGTGCCGGGTGATCAGAAGGTCGAGGTACCCCACATTAAAGTAACTAAAAGAATTACTAATTTAATTACAAAATTCCTCTTTGCTACTTTCAATAACAATAAATAACGAATACTTTTCTATTGAACTTTATAATTTAAAATTGCAATAAAATTGCAATATAATTAAAAGAGCAATTAAAATTATTTAAATTGTCATTAGAGGTGCCACATATGAGGTACATCGATCTTTTGATCACCCTGTAGATTGAGAGAAATGTATTAAAAGAGGCACATAATAGTTAAATGCAAATTTAGTGATTTTTTTATGATTTTTTTTTAAAGAAAGACGATTTTTGTAATTTTAGGCACTTTTTATGGGGAAAATTTTATTGACAAAATAATTTTTTTTAGTTTTATCAACTGATTGTATTATTAGCTTAAACTTCTAAAAAATGAATCTAAAAAATATAAATAACGCATGTCAATTGATCCAGCTGATTAAAATTTAATATTCCTATGCAGTACTGTATTTTAATGCAAAAGTTAATTTTCTTCTGCTATAAAGAAAATAGCGCAATAATTCACAAGACAGCTTATGGTGAATTTCTTATTGATCATATAAAACAAATAGACCTGCTCTGCTCTGCTGTGCCCTTAATTTTTAAGCTTTACTTAATATTATATTTGCATTTAATAACGTAATTTATGTCATAAGTAGGTTTAATATTTCAAATTATGGCAGCAGCGTTTTATATATTCAATTTTATATATTCAAATTTATTTTTTTTTCTATCTCATCTTTCTTCATTCAAAGCACTTCACACACGCTCTTTAACTATTCTTCTACTTTAAAATTTCTACTTTTTCTTCTTCTGACTTCGATTAACCATCAAAGTAAAAAAGTAAAGAAAAAAAATAGCGAAGAAAGAAAAGTATAAGTGTGTGTGTGTATATGTGGGCATGTACGTGCAGTATAAAGTATAATGTAGTGAGTTTTCTATGTAGAAGAGTATAAGAAGAGTCGTATAGAAAGAAAACGGTGGGCTAAGCTATAGAGTTTGTCTGCAGAGGCTGTTGCTTAGCAACCACCTCCTTTTTGGCTGGGGTTTGAACACCACATTTACCCGAACAGTAGTCACGCCTACATTAGATATACTGTAGTACTGTACTGTGTATGTGTGTGTGTGTATATAGTGTGCAAGTAGCTTTTAGCTTTGGCTTTGGCTAGGATCCATTAACTGCCGACTGTGCGATAACGCCATCTTTTCAAATTTATATTTGTGAAAAGGAAAGAAGAAGAAATAGAAAGTAAAATAGATATCTATGGCAAATTTTGTTGATACTCTTTTAAAGAAGAAGAAAAAAGTCTCTTATCTTTATGGCAACAAAAGTTGAAATAACAATGCCATTCATTAACGAAAGTTAAGACTTGAAATAAATGACCCTAGCATTTTCAACAAAAAAAAGTTTATTAACATTGTGCTTTTTATTTTATTTTTGTATTGAGGAATAATATAAAAGATTGTTGAACAATGGTAATAACTTAAATGAAATGGCGTGTACTGTTGTGTACTGGTAAATGATAAAAGTCTGATTAGATTTGATATAAGTTGGAGATCATGGCATTAAAATGATGCAGTTTTGGTATCTGATTTATGGGGAATTTTAGTTTTGGCAATTAATTTAGGCATTTTGGTATCTGATTTATGGGGAATTTTAGTTTTGACAATTAATTTAGCCATTTTGGTACTAAATTTAGCTTCTTAAAATAGAAACTTAAAAATGGTTTAATTTATTGAAATTCTTTTTGTGTGAATTTTCATATACTGTATTTTTTTGATGGATTTCTACTGACCTCCTTATGAATTCCTGAAGCCGGATTAGACAAATCTTCCTGAGAGACACTTGGGCTGATTCGTCCACCGGAAATGGCACATTGCATGTGCTGCGTCAGTTTTTTAAGAATAAAAAATTGAATTACATAATCAAGTAAAAATAAATTTTATAAATACGAAAATTAAACTAAGGTTGCAGCAAAATAATGAAATTCAGTGAAAACCGTTTAACACGAAGTAATATTTAAGCTCTCAGTTTCATGTTAAACGGTTTTTACTGTATAATAATTTGATGACATTAAAACACCAAAATTCAAACTATGGTGAATCAATTGTGGACTTTAAACATAGTTTTCTTGAAAAATTAAAATTTATGCAAAAATTTAATTACTTTGGAGCTCTTGATGGGCTTGTTCATACGACAGGCTTTCTTAATGTCTATCTCTGTGGTGTTTACGCATCCAGGCTGTAAAGTAACAAATTAAGATATTAATAAGTTATTAAGTTGCTGTATGTATTCGAGAAAATTTGACAATAACGCATGGTCAGAATACAATGCATATTTAATAAAACATGTGAATTTATTACCACTGGTCTATGGACATCCCAAAACGCTCTTTCTTGACTATCTAAAACTTTTCTTTCTAGTTTATCTCTCTTCTTGTCAACTCTATCAGAAAAAAATGGCACAAAAAAAGTTATTGGTCAATTTACTAAAGAATATTTCTAACTTAATGTTAGAATAGATAATTTACAAAGAATAAAAAATATATTCATTTTTAAAAATGGGAATAGTGATAAACGGAAATCGTCATAGTGTAGAGAAAAGGTGGGAGTTTGGGGGTTGAAGAAATATGTGGGGGGGGGGGAGGGAGTATATACGTTTTGTATGGGGTGGAGTGAAAAAGATCTAAGAGAGATCAAGTGGAAAAGACTCTGAAATGAGTTGTGTCGCCAATATTTTCAACATTTTCTTTACTGGGCGATTGTTGCTATGGTTACTATATTAAGGATGAGAAGAGATGGGTGGGAGGGGAGGTGAAGAAGAGTAAGAGAGAAAGGTAGCTAAGATAGGAAGAACCTTCAAGTTAAGATGTGAATACAAGGAAAGTAATCCTGGGTACACAAACTATGTGTACAGTATGTATGTGTGTGTGTTTGGAATGAGTGGCAGAATGATGCAAGAAACTCGACGTTTGGTCTCCTTCTTTCTCTCTTTCTTACTTTTATCCACACTTTGCATCTTTTATATGTGTGTGTACAAGTACACGAGTACTGTATTTCTAGAATTGTGTAAGAAAATAATAAAAAAAGAGAAAAAATAAATATACTGTATATCTGACACAATTATAGTGTTCAACATTATGCAATTGTGGCGTAAAATGTAGAGGAATGAACAGAGCAGTAAAAAAACAATTGAAAACTTATTTTTTTAGTGTTTTATTTACAATGCACGTATGCGGAAGTTAAAAATTAAAATAAAATGAACAAAGAAAGAGCGATCAAGGTTCTTTTTTTACAGTTTAGTTTTTTGTGGCTAAAGATTTAGTTGAACTCGTAAATAATGTCTGGTTGTAGTTAAGAGGGAAATAAAGTTAATAGTTAAAGGTTACTAGTGTTTATAAGGAATTAATTACAGTTAACGACATTTTTGTTGCGTCTAAGAATTTAATGCAAAATATCTAATTAAACTCAATGTGAAATTACTGTTTGTCAATTTTAAATACAGTAAAAATGTAATTTTACAATTGTAAAAGTTTTATAAAAGAATTTAAAATTATAAGGTGAAATTGTTTTTTTTTATTAAACTTTAAAACTTTTACAAAATTTTCTGTATATTTTCGTGTTAAGCAATTTCTGTTCGTGTTAAAAGCGTGAAAATGCTTAGGAGATGGTTGGTACCACATTATTATTTTGTGTTAACTGATTTTTCATGTTAGGCGATTTCACGCTAATCTGTTTTAACTGTAAATGTTTTTTAGTAAGACTTTTTTCTTATAAATAAAAGTGACTTTGATCGTTCTTGTCTTGTACTATTCGTGTGTATTATCTATGGCAGTTGTTAGCAACACTGTAAGGGAATAATGAGACACCCCACAAGAATACAAAATGGTTTTAAAAAGGTTTAAGTTTAGCTTTTGAAGACATTTTCTCAAAAGTGTAATATATGAAAAGCCCCCTGCAGACTACAAAGGAATCTCTGTGGGAATAATTATGCGTAATTGCTTCTTATTTTCCACACTGGCTACTAAGCAAAAGGTCTTCTTCGCTCTCTTAAACTCTTTTGTCTGCCACTTTTTCTTATGAATTTCTTTAGACTTCTTTTAAACGTTTTATACTGTATAATTAAGTTCAGTACATGAGAAATTAATGGAAGATTAGTCTGTTTTGTTGCTTTCGTTTAGAATTTAAGTGACTGAGCGGGACAAATGGTCATAAGATTTGACATTAATTAGCTATTTCTAACTAATTTATTCACATACAAAGACAAAATAGCGAAATGTTGTTAGTGTGAATGTAAAAAAAAGTGTTGGCGTTTAAGTTTTTAAGGCTAATTCAATCGCGACTGCTGCTGAAAGTGCAACAAAAAAAAAGTACTAATCGATTTGCTTGCAAATGGGTGTTTCGTGAGATTGAAGAAAGGGAAGTGGGATATTATTTTTAAATGTTCAATTTAGTTGATTGTGCCAGTCACGTACACTGTGTGTGTGTTTTGGAGAGGCCCATTTCCAATTACGCTTTGTAATAACATTATAGTGCAAGTGTGTTAGCTGAAATTGGGATTTGCTTTTTTAAATCTTACACTAATTAAAAACAAATGATATTTAAACAAGGGTTTAAAATAAGATTGGATTTGTCTGCAAAATGCTTTGTTTTCTCAAACTATTGACAATGATAAATGACAATTGACTATTTTATTGGAGAAAGTTTTAAGTATCTTTTTCAATTTGTTTTATATTTGAGGTTTATTACTATACAAATCAGCATAACATTTTATAACTTTGGATATTTTAGGAAACGGTAGATATTTTAAAATTTTAAGCCAAAATATTTCGTTTTTGTCGCTAAAACAGTAGTTTTAGGAACTAAATTTGTTACTGTAATTTTTTTTAAACTGAAAATCTTATTTTTAACAGCTAAATCTCATTAAATAAAGTAACGAGAACAAGATTTACTGGTTTTATAAAGTGAGACTAAATGCCATCGGTTTCAATGCTGATTTGTCTCGTTTCTTAATGTAATAGAGTTTCGAAGTTTATTATGAAACCGATGGTATTTGTATTTACGAATAATTAATCTCCTTTTTAATGACTATATATTGAAATTTTGAAACGTTAATTTAAATAAAAAACAGAGTGAAAACGACTAATGTTAAATATTGTCTGAAATTGTCATAAGTGTGACATCTTGATTTTATCTTCTGTATTCTTGGACTTTTTTTTAAATGTTTTTTGCATATTATTTCGATATTAAGTAGAAATCTTAAAAAATAATGCATCTTGTGGCAAAATTTATTTTTGCTGTTATCAACATTAATTTGATTTCTACTTGTTTGATTTCAATTTAAAACTGTGATTTTTACCTAACTTCATAATACAATTGATTTTGAATGCAATTAAGTTTAAGATATAAACATGCAATAATTTCGTTATTGAATGTCTATTTTTTCCGTTTTTATTTCTGGTTTATTATTTTTTTCCAAAGTCGTGAAACAATCGGTTTTTCAAAAAGTAAAAAAAATGTCTTTATGCTTTCTATTGGAAATGGAAATATGAAAAGATATTGTCACGTAGTGTAATATTGACTGGATCGCCGTTTTCAATTCAATTTTTGATAGGATAGATATCTAGGGAGAAATAGGAGTACTATATTATGATTTCTTATGCAATATACAGTACAGTACAATACCGGGTGATTTTCTAAACTGAAAAAAAAGAACTTTTCGTGATAAGAAAAGAAACGGGAAAAAACCTCATTGGAACTGATGAGATTTAGTCTCGCTTTGTTGTTGACCCTTTTTTCTCGAGAGATTTAGTCTCTTTTCTTCTTTGCCATCGGTACTGATGAGATTTTGGCTTTTTTATTGGCATTTTAAAAATCATTGTTTCAATTTAGAAAATCATCCGGTATATCCTACGGCCAAACTGCTTCACTTTACGCACTTCGTGGTCTTTTTTTTTTTTTTTTTTTTTTAAAATAAAGAAATCAACGCGAATAGCTTCTAACATTTTATTATGTTGGTCCTATATATTGACTATTTTTAAAACTACTGTATATTGACTGGTTAGCAAAAAAAATGCAGTATACTGTGAGCAGTAACGAAAATCACGATTGAACTGCTGCTGAATTTGCTGTCGATTGCTTTTTTTAATGGGTATAACTTAGAAGAAAAGAAAACAATGTTAGTCGTAAAATTACGTTGAAATTGCCGATACACAACGAGCGATGCTTTTCTTAACATTTTATTAGTTGTACTGTATTGCTGCTGGTGGTTTCGCTGAAGAAAATTGGATTTGACTTTGGCTAATCTCAATTAGTTGCCATTTAAGTAGACTCAACAACAGTTACAAATTTCTACATACCGAAAACAAGGCCAAACAGCTGTTCATTTATTTATAAGTCAACGATTTTTTTATTTTTGGTTTTCCGTTATTGCTTTACGTTGGCGTGGAACTTTGAGCATTGTATTAAGTTTTGCCTAGAAGAAAGGGCAATCGCATTTAACTCACTGCTTAAAACTACATTTTATTGAATTCAAAAGACAACGTCGGAACTATAAAAAAACTGGACTGAAACTGACGTAATCTAGTCTCGTTAATTTAAAAATAATAAAGAAAGGAGACAAAACTGCATTGCAACTAACACAATTTAGTCTCGTTTTATTATAGAAACTAAAACACGTGTCTAAGCTGTCTTGTAATCATTAAACTTAGTAAAGAAACATTGTAGTAATAAAGAAATGAAGCAGATCATGCAATAAGTGTAGTTTAGTCTCATTAGTGTAATAATTTTGAAGAAACGAGACATACCTGTATTAAGATAAGTGTAATTTAGTCTCACTTGTCTAGTAATTTTGAAAAAATGAGACTAATCTGTATAAAAATAATGTAATTTAGTTTTATTTGTCTAATATTTTTGAAGAAACGAGACAGATCTGTATTAAATTAATATAATTTAGTCTCACTTCTCAAATAACTTTAAGGAAATGAGACAAATCTGTACTCAAATAATGTAATTTAGTCTCACTTGTCTAATAACTTTGAAGAAACGAGACAAATCTGTATGATAATAAGTGTAATTTAGTCTCACTTACCTAATAACTTTAAACAAATGAGACAAATATGTCTTAAAATGAATTTTTCGTTTTAAGACATATTTCAACTGGATT
This sequence comes from Helicorthomorpha holstii, assembly GCA_013389785.1. NCBI lineage: Eukaryota > Metazoa > Arthropoda > Diplopoda > Polydesmida > Paradoxosomatidae > Helicorthomorpha > Helicorthomorpha holstii. Next base: position 13,388,933 of record JAAFCF010005748.1, on the reverse strand, counting down.
AGTTAAATAGGATTGCCATACTTCTAGACTAGGACATTTGCTACTTCTGTTGTTGGTATTAGGGACCAGATTAATTCACATAAATGTAGCTTCATTGTTGTAATTAGTTTAAAATAAAAAAAGAGAATAGCTGAGAATGATTGGAGATACTACCAGAATATCAAATTGGATTTCTTTCCTGAGCCATACCTTGATAAGTTTACTGATTTGTACACTTTGCGGATTTTGATTAATGTACGGTTGAATATGCAATCAATTACCAGTGGTCAGTGTTTTGTTAAGTTGAAAAATAATGATTTTTGTTTTGTATGTGGAAAATTGACACATGAGATATTGTTGGAACATATCCTTTTTAACCCTTTGTGGGGGCTCCTATACAAATTGATATCCACTTTACTTTTCTGTATATAACTTTTAAAACACAAAAGTTAACTGCCCCAACTTCTCAGTAGTCTCATTTTTTAGTCTCCCCTACATTTTGATTACAAGTAGAGTGTGATTGATGCATAATTTTTTAAGTTATAGTAATTTTGATCAAAAAATGAGTACCATCTGTAGATTGTGTTGTAACATCAAAAAAAGGAGAGGAAAAAAAATACCATTTTGTAGTGTTGTTAGTAATTTATTTTAAAAAAGATTGTAAACTACTGTTTGTTTTATTTGTCAGTATAGAAACCTTTTTAATACTTAAATTATTAGTTTTAATAAAATTTCTCACACAAAATTGTACAATTAGTTTTTTTATTAATATTTTAAAAGGGTATCAATTGGATGCAACGCGCCCAAACTTGAAAACTTTTTGACGTACTCCACAAAGGGTTAAATGTGTTTACTTTAATCATAATCAATTGGTCAGAGACTTGTGACAAAATTTCCACAAAAAATGTTGTAGTGAATTTGAATACAGTGCGATGCTTTCAAGATAGAATGTGAAATCTAAAACGATCGTATTTTGCACATTCTTTTGCGTTGTTGTACATCGATTTATTCGGACACATTATTAGCCATATAACTATACATTAACTAGTTTAGCTCTGTTAAGACGATCTAATCGGCTGCTGCTCTGTTCAGGGTTTTTATATCCATTTAGCTTAATACGTCATCGAAAGGGAGTCGCATTTTCTAAAATATAAATGATTAATATTTGGTCTAAAGATTAAAATGTAAGTTACGCCAATAAGGTCAAATTTCAGCTCAAATAAATTTCACATAGAAAGCGTATGCTTCAATTAATGTATATTATTTATAAAATTGTAAAGTTGCTGAGACAAATTGTACAAGCTCTCTGCTAATGGTGAATAACTTAAGCAGTTTCAATAAATAATAATAATAAAAAAAAGAAGGTTTAGATCACACTGATTCTGTGACATAAAATTAAGATAAGGCAATTAATACATTTTGCATTTTATTATTGCCTTGTTTACACATAGAAGTTAAAATAGGTTAATTAAAAGCCTAAAATGATGCTGTGGCTTTAAAATGTTTAAATGGAGAGTTTTTTTTCACAAGATCTAACTCACGAAACTAATCTTCTTTTGTGGATGTGAACTGTTTGTTTAGTTGCTCCAAATGGCCATACATTCCCATGGGATATTATTCAACATTTTCAAACTTTTTTTCTTCTTTTTCTTTTCTCATTCACACACAGTCTTTTTTTACTTTCAGTACTCTTGTTAGATTTAATCGATATTAACACTGTTTATAGTGCAGTCTGAAAACAGGGTTATCTGTCTCAATTTATTCCACCCCAATTTATTCCCCTTTTTAAAGCTAGGGAGTTATTTTTATTAGTAGAAAAGTTTCATCTCATTAGGCGAAATGTTGATAACAGTAACCGCCCCATTATACATTTGCAATTTTGCATTATGCTGATGATTACTTTGTTTTTTATTATTGTTTTTTGGTTTGTTTTATCAATAACTATCAAAAGCAGATACTTAATTTACTGCTTTAACTAAAAAAATCGTTTTTATTTATTTTTGTCTACGTGCGGATTTCTATTTATGAAAATTAAATTGTTTGTTGGGTTTTTTTCTGTGTGGTTTTTTATACAATTGGAAAAAAAGTATTGTAAACTATTATAGTGTTTTCTTGTAAATTGGTTTGAGAGAAAATATTGAGCTTGTGTGTGCATATAATTTACTTGTACATGTATTTTTTTTTTTTTTTTTTTTGGATAAAAGGTTGTTTTTTAGGGTTGGACAGAAAAGGCAAATATAAAACAATAAAAAGAGAAAGTAAACCTTTGGAGAGATTTTTATTTACTTAGATTGTGCTTCTGCCTGCATGAAAATAAATTCCCATTTTCTGGAAAACATTTTCTGTAACCGAGCCAAATTTTCCGCTTCGTAATCGGCCAATTCCAACCGGGTTTTATTCTGCATTGTTCGTTTGCATAGATACACAGCTGGGTTCAATTAAAAATTTCAATATTCATTTGCAAAACAGCTTTTTTAATGCCAATGTTAAATTGCGTGTGTGTTTGTATGCATTTGGATTTGTGTGAGCAAATTAATTGGATAACATTTCACTATACACCATAGTAAAAAATAAACACGTAGAATATACTGTAAAAATTATTATCAAAACGTAGCAAATAACCAAAAAGTATTTTTTTTCTAAATTTTGTTTAAATAAAAATCAAAGAGTTTGGATAGGGGCTTAAAAACATGATGAATTTAGATGATTAATTGCTCGTAAAATGGATGCAACAATTTAGATATGAAAGATGCCATTTGTTTTGTACATCATTGCAATTATTTTAAAATTTTGAAAGAATTAAATGGGGTTTATTACAGTAATCGTTACATAAACTACTCGAAACGTTAGCTTTTTGGTGAAGAATTTGATTTGGCTATCGAAATACTGGATATTTTTGGTGGCATTTCCGCTTAAGATTGTCAAAATACAGGACAATTATACCGGAAATTTATACTATAATGTGTTACATGGACTGGCAATAAAGAAAAGAAACGAGAAAAATAGCTACAGTAAGTCATGCATTAAATTCCCGTTTCTTTATTGCCAGCATGTTTATGAGAACACATATCTTATGATCATTCGTAGTTTTAGCGCTCTATAATATGGTGAAAAAAATTTTGTAATGAATTTTAAACTGATTTTGAAACTGTAAAATACTAAAAAATTGCTCACTAAATATGCACACACACAACACACTCAATAATTGAATGAGTTTTTTTTTTTTTTTTACCATAATCGGTATTTTCTGGTTCCCAACAATTTGACGGCCAAAAATATGGAGTCTTAATTACATAAAAAGAAGTAACGAAAATTATTATTTTAAAAATAAATTAGCAACCTGCGACGTATCTGATATTTTGATTTACGAGTTTAATATGAAAAAATAATCACAATCGATCAATACCTGGAACCTGTAAAATGTGCCATCATTTTTCACCGTTAAGATGTGGTCGTCGATGGGGAAAAAATAACCATGTGCAGCCATCAAATGGGCAAGGTGAAGGGCTTCAACTACAGCAAATGTTATGTTAGGAAAAAAATAGGGGGTGTAGGAATGAATATAAGAAGGGGAGGGAGGAAGGGAAGAAAGAAAAGGAAATGGAGTTTTTGGGATAAGTGGGTGGAGAAGGAGAAAAAATTTCCAATAGATTTATTTATATATAAACATATACATATACATTGGAAGTGGATTTATCTGTTTACACCATCTGATCATTTATTCATGCAAAGGACCCTCTCACTCTCCCATTTTTTCACCACCCTTTCTGACTACTTTGCCCTTTCCACCCCATCACATTCACATCACTCGTACAGTAAGAATTTGAAAAACAAGCTACGTTAAAACACGAAATAATACATAATAAAAAGGCAAAAGTTTGCACTGTTTGCTGCCCTTTAAATTGTAGCTTGGAGGCAACCACGCATGAAAGCAATGCTATGAGTGATTGCGTTTAAAACTTTTTTTTTTTTTTTTTTTTTGGGTGCTTTTGTAAATAACATATTGCCGTTTGCATGGCATTTTTGGCTAAAGTAAACCCAATATCTTTTTACTCTTTTCTCTATGTTTTGAAAATCAATAGCTATTTGGATATATCTTTTCTACTTTTTTTACTTTTGCTTTTTGCTGGTGGCCGTCGGTGGTGGTTGTACCGGTAGTGGAATTTTTTGTACTAGTTTATATATTTTTGGTGAGTAAAATCAAAGATAAAGTTACGGCCAATGTTTGTATAAATTGATAAAATATAACAGACTGAATTGATGAAATAACGTAACCAAAAACTTACTTTGATCTTCCACGTCTAAATTTTTTATCATCCACGCTGTTAGGTCAGCACCTGAAAATACAGATAGAAATAACGATGAGAAAAGTTATGGAGGAATTTATGATCAATTATGAAACAGAGGTGAACGTAAAGTTAGAAATGATTAGTCAGGTCAACCGTTTCTCAGACGTTTCCTACCATTTGTGACCACGTTTTACACATACGAGATAGATTTTCGAAAATTTGAAAAAAAAATGCAGTTATCAAAAATTGGTTTTGTGGTTATTTGCATAAAATGTCTAATTTTAAGTAGTGTTACTTTTAAATGCCCAAATGACACTTATGATTTTGCATCTACAGTAAATGAATTGCATGTTTAAGCAATGAATTTCGAAAATGGTTATCTACTGTAGTTTATAAAAATTAACCAAAATGGCACTTGACGTAAATTCCACCAAACAATATCAACTTCTAATTTTCAGCAATTTTCTGAATAAATTTCTAAATTGATTTTAGTGCATGATGGTTTGAGACAGGCAACCGAAAAACGAATTAATATTTGCATTAATTCTGTGATGTATAATCTTTGATTTTGTTTGTCAAAAATAGTTATTTTTGATACAAAAGTGACTTGTTTATATTAAAATGATCGGATGATTACAAATCTGAAGTATCTAGACAGGAAGTCAGCTTCCAAGTGCCTTTAAGACAGTTTTATGTTAATTTTGCTAGTTTTTAAGATGTGTCTTGAGTAAAATCATAAGTGGTACCGCTCTGTGCTTGTTATCATTTGATTGATACGATTAAGTTCGCATATTGTGCTTTAATTTTAATATTTACATATAACTTTATGTGACTTAGAAGAAACCAAGAATTTCAAATTAGTTAATTTGGTTTTAAATTTTAGTAAAAAAGGAAGATAAAAACAGCGTTAAAAATTAAACACTTCTTGAGATAAGATATTTTATGTGATTTTCATAAATAAAATTCATGTGCTTATTTTTGGGCGTTAATTCGGTTTCCAAAAACACATGGTTATGGTACTGATTTAAACTGTTTTGGTTAAATGTGGAAGAATTGTATGTTGTAAATGCAGTTAGCAAAGGACTGTCGAATTCTTATTAGCTTTTTATTAACCAGAACAAAAGGATCTCATTTCTTCCGAAATCTTAAAATTTCTTTCATATTTTTTTTTTCATTTCTAAAAGTTGAAGTGTAAGAGGCAGAATGAAGACGACTTGTCACGCTATAAGTATAACATCATCGATTTTTATTTACATTGATGGTGAAAGTGTCGTATAGTGGACACGGACAATAAATCGCGCCCCCAACTGGCGCGAGGGTTTTGTTATGCCAAAAGAAGAGACAGACGTATATAAGCTTATTATCGTCACATTCAGGAACTTGCAATTGATTTAAGCTTTGCTTCCACTGTCTCATTTTCTTTCATTTCACTTCTGCTCCAACTGCTCACATTATTTCCACTCCCACTCCCAATCAATTCTTCTTCTGGGAGGGTTTCTTTTACTTCTTTTTCGTTTTTAATGTGTACGAGTGTATGTCTGGCATGCGAACAGTATACCGGATGGTTTGCCAATTTGGAGCGATTTAGTTATCTCATTGGCTAGAAAGAAAAGGGAAAGATCGCTAATGTAATGGAGGAGTTTTGGTCTCGTTTCTTTATGAACTTTGCGAAATAAAGGGTATCAATTTGGAAAATCATCCGGGATGTGGATTGGCTATCCTATTACTTTCTAACTGAAAGATATACATGTGTCTAACGATAGATATCGGAACTCTGGTTTGAAGTAGATCCGTTGAGGATGCTGAAATCTGGGAATCGCAATTACATATGCCCATTTAAAACAAGGCCACAACCTTAAATCGCCATTTCAAGCCAAAGATAAACAAACATCTCATTCTAAGCAGACACATTTCAACTCTGTCATTTCCAATTCTCTGCATATTATAGTCGACCACTTTAAGATGGCAATATTGATAGAAAAAAAAGAAGGAAGAAAGAAAATGTTAAGGATGTTCAAAAAGTTTTTTTTTTTTTTTTTTTAAGATTTATTACTTTGAAAACTTAAAGACGTCATTTTAAGTTTATAAGACTATGATTTTTCATAAACTTTTGAAATATCTTTTCTAATATTGTTGGACACTGACCAATTGAGAGTTAGATGGACGTGTATTTGGCTAAATGAAGAGATTTTTTTTTGGTTGTTGTTTGAATGACAAATTGAGCATCTATTTTATCTATAACTTAAGCTCTATCTGACTTTGCTTTCGATTAGCGGTGGTACAATCGCCGTATACTGTACAATGATGTAGAGGTTAGGAAAAGTAAAGAAAAAAATGAAATTAATTGCCTCTAAGGATTTCTTGCTTTGCCAAATGTACTGAACAAAAAGTACGTCAACTTATGGCAGGTCTTCTCCCTCCCCCCATCTTTCCCTTTACTTTTTTTTCATGAATTCTCTATTCTACTGTGTAAGCCATATATTCCACTAGATTACTCTTTTCGACTTTTGTTCCCTGCTTTTCTGTTTTGGCATTTCGTAAGATGTAAGACGGAGGTGAAAGGTCATTTTCAGATGAGTAATGAAGTGAGAAAATGGTCCTAGTGTTTTGGTGTTTCTTCAGACGTCTCTCCGGTCAATACAAAAACGTAATGTAATGTAAAACCGCATGAATGACCAGTGGTGAGTAAATGTTATGGAAATGAAGGGAAGGAAACATAACTTAAATACAGTGGAATCTCATTAACACTAACTCTTTTAACATGAAGCAACATTGTGGTCTTGAACTAAATTACAGGCATTTCCATACTCTTTTTTTGTTAACACGAAGCAGAATTTTCTTAACACAAACTGATTTGGCTTTTCCGAATGAAAAATCACATATATCGTTGGCGAAAATGTAGAGAAAAGCAAAATTTTTATAAGTTTTATAAAAGCAAATGCAAATTTAATACATTTTTTAATTCTTTTTATAACACAAAATGCATAAGAAGTTATTTTGAAATGTAAATTTTGTGACAATTATGTGACAATTGTACAGTAAATAGTGATTCTAAATATGATGTACTCTTAAGAAATGTCATTTTGGTCAGTATATATTTGTTTTACATGGTCCCGTTAACACAAAACCTCTTTAACCCGAAGATCTTGGTCCCAACGACTTCGTGTTAACGGGATTCCACTGTAACTAAAAACATAAGATACGATCACTTAATATTAACCATAAATAATTATTCAAAAATCGTTTGTTGAATTCAAATAATGCATCTGTAAATGCATTGCATTAATAATTATAATTAAGAAAGGCGTAGAAATTTATTTCTAAAGAATAAGAAGTTTCTTCAATTATGCACGAAAATCGGTTTCTTAGTAATGTATTAAAATTAGAAGCCCTTTTCTTGGAATTTTATTCTTAAAGTAGCTACATCGATTTTTTTAAGGAAAGAAAATGCTGTTAACACTCGTTAATGTTAACTTTTATTAGTTTAAATAACTTGTGCATTTGACAAGTGTAGGAAATTCTACCCTTGTAAATTGTAAATGGTGGAAAAACCAAATATAATAATGATTTAAGTAAAATTGTGGATAATTAATTGATAAACCAATGACTAAAACCATCATTTCTATCAATTTAGTTAGAACTGCGTTTAAGAAGTCGATGATGCTATAAAAATGAGCCTTCTGGAATTTTTGAAGATTTTTTTTTAATATCGGTCCCCAACAAGACGTGCCATTACTCAACGTGCAAATATGCAATTAAAAGTTAGTTGAGATCGACTGGGAAAAGAAAAATGACTTACCGGTAAAAACGCTTGGTATTTTTGACATAAAACTTTTGACCGTTCTTACTGGAACACCTAATTGTTCATCTTGCATGCGTTCAACGATTCCCTCCATCTGCAATAAAAACATCAAAAAATTTAATAATTAAAACGTTAAGATGTTATAAAAAATATGCGGAATTTTAAACTTTTAATTAATGTACCGGTATGTTAAATGAAAAAATTAAGACTGCGTTTGCCGTTTAAGCATCGTTAACAGCTTATGTCATTCGCTTCTTGATTTATTTCCTTCTTAATAGGTTTGAGTATTTTTTTATCTTAAAGATAAAACTGCCAGGCATTTCTTTATGGGTCGACTTGCATTTTGTTTTGGATTTTGTCTGAATGGGAGCGTTGCTAATCCGAAAGATTTACTCTCCCAAGGTGTACAGCATTAGAGAGAATGAGTAGATGTAATTAATCAAGGCACTGGAAAAGATAAACGATGACCGGAAGTGGAAAATATTTGCCACATCATTTATCGTTCAGTTGCTATTAGTGTTAATTGTCCCAAATGCGCAATGCTTAATGTTATTTATTTCTGATCAAATACAAGTACTAAGTTATGTTTGCAGATCTAAGGAATCTTTTAACACTACAACTGTAAGTTAGAAGAAAAGTTTTTTAATGCAAAAGAAAAAAAAAATGCAGCAAAGGTTGATGACGTCAGTGTAGTCGTTAAATATTAAGCAACTTAAATAAATAATTTGTTAGACAAGATTTTTAATCATTTGCCACTACTAAATAAGTAATGCAATGTTGATAATACCAAGTTCGTGTTTTTTATTTGGTATCAAGTTTAGAAAATTTAGTTTAGCGTCTTGATTATTTGATAATATGCAGTAACATCATGGCTTTAGTGACATATAGGGTTAAGTTAATGGATTCTAGAAATTCAAAGTTAAGTTGGTGAATGATGATTTAATCAAAAATGTTTCAATTCTGATCATAGTGTTTAAAATGATTGATTTTTTTCTCCAGAAACTATTGGTTTGTTGGAAATAAATCTTTTTTTAAAGGTTGAAATACTATATTAGAGTATTTAGAGTTGAAATACTGTAATCCACATTTGGTTCCTCAAATGTATAGTTAGTATGTTTAGTTTTGAAAATAGATTCACTAATCTATTTTATTTGCATGTCAAGAAATTAACGGGAAAAATCACCATTGAAGTTAATAAGATTTAGTCTCGTTTCTTTTTTGGCAAAAGTTTTTTCTTTGATGGCAAAAAAGTAACGAGAAAAGCCACCCTTATAGTTAGTAAGATTTAGTCTTGTTTTTTATGGCTATTTTTTCTTTTATATCAAAAAAATAACGGGAAAAATCGTCGTTGCAGTTGATACGATTTAGTCTCATTTTGTTTTTGGAAAATATTTTTTCGTTCATGGCAAGAAAGTAACAGGAAAAAAACTATTGGAGCTGATGTTTAATTCTGTTTTTCTAAAGGCACTGTAAAAACAGTGTTCCAATTCAGAAAACCACTTGGTATAGTGGCTTTAGGCCACTGTTAGTTACGCCACCATATACGATGTGTCAAAAATGCCATAAATTGTTGCTATTACAATTTACACTTTGCAGATAAAAAATTACATTTTCAGTACTTATATATTATACTATAAAGACTTTAATGGCAAGATTAATGACTAGTAGATAAGACAAATGATTGAAAATGAGAGATTTTCAATTAATATTTTCTTATCAATATGGCGGTTTTGCAGGCATTCGAGGTTTTATTATAAACGGTGCCATATTGTTTCTAGATTGCCTAAAATAGACACGCGACATAAAGGCGCACAATAAACAACCTAACGATTTTTTATACTTCTAAGAAAAAGTTGTGAAGTTTGTCATAATTTCTTAAGCTCAATGGGATTGGTAGGGCACAATCAGCCCAAAGGCACTGTATAGACTAGTGCAATGTACCTAGTGTACTGTACTATATGTGCTTTTGATATGACATTGTAATAGAATTCAAGCATCAACGTTAAAAGCGACAGCTTGCTATCAGCGTCATTTCAACGTGAAGAGATATCGTTGTCGATAAAACTGCTTTCTTCACTTGCTTTAGACTTGTGTATCAGTTGTCATGGAAACTAGCTTAGATTCCGGCAATGCAAGAGTGTGGGTATTAGCAGATGGCGCTCTAAGTTTTTTTTTGTTTAGGTTTTACATTCCATCGCCATTTCTAATAACGGATAAAAAACATCTTCAAGCTTTTGTGAAATGGACTTTGTTTATTAGTGAATTGGTGCAATTTTCTTTCAAGTCTTAACTTTTAAAGGAATAGAGAAATACAGATAAGTTATTACAATGTACAGTAGTGACAAAAACAAACTGAAATTTTCGCAATACACATTAATAGAATAAAAGTACAGTAATGGCTATAATGTACAGTAATAATTAAAATGTATAATAATGAGTAAAATGTACAGTAATGGCTGAAATGCACTAGAATGGCGAAAATGTACTAGAATGGCTAAAATGTACTAGAATGGCTAAAATGTGCAGTAATGACTAAAATGTGCGGTAACTACTGTACAGTAATTACTGAAATGTAAAGTAGTGATTAAAATGTAATGGCTGAAATGTACGTAAATTATTGCATTGTGCGGTAATGACACAAATGTACCGATATTACTGCAATGTACAGTTACTGTAATGGTACATAAATTATTGCAATGTGCAAAAATGGACATAATTTATTAAAATGTGCAGAAATATTTAGCGATTTATGCAGTTTTTAGAAATGTACAGTTAAATATTTAATCTATACCAAATGAGAAATGTTGGTTTTCATTGCTCTTAAAAATTTAGCAAAAAGTTTCCCCAATGTTTCGATTCTTGTTATTTTGCTTGTTTAGTGGGTGAGGTTATTAGCAATGGCAAGTTGAGAACCGAATCAAATCGTATTAATAAATTCTTTCGGTTTTGGCCACAATATACAGTATGTAAATGTAATGCGATTATTAAGCTGGAATTTTTACTGGCTGTTATTATGAAAAGACTGAGAAACGTAATATTATTACAGTAATTTCCAAAAATCGTTAAAGAATTTGGCTTGTCCAATAACAGTTACTATTAAATTAACAAATTTTTCTCTCGACAATGTTAATATTATTCTGCAATCATTTTCTATCGTTATTTTTCGATGAACGAATTAGCCACGCCTTGTTTTTAAGGTCAAAAGTTTGCGTGTAATTTGTGTAATGGCGTCATTTGATGTGATGGCGCTCTCAGATATATATTCGACTGGTGAAGTCACGTGACCAATGTTTTAACGAGATGTGCCCTATGGCAAAATGTCTTTTTAGAAACTTTTTGGAAATACAGTAGCACTAATTAGACGGTTTTATCAGGAAAGATTTTAAATTCGGAGTTTCTAACGACGCCAAATTACAGACCATAAAACGTCCAATTAACGACTTGGAGACGAATTTCTATTTTTACATTTTTTCAGTTACATATCGTGTGCTGTATGTTTTTATCTTTGATAAATACTCGTTATGATCGTACTACAGCTTTTTAATGATGTATGTCTCGATGATACAATAGCTCTGTCTGTCTCAAATTAGTGTTTTACAAGGTCTAAAAAGCCCAAGTGGGAGGGAAGAGGGAAGTTTTTGAGTGAAGATTTTAAACCGTTTTAAGACGAAAACTATTTTACTTGAATGTCAATCTGAAGTTTCATCGACTATGTCTCTCGAAACATTTTAAAACAACCAGAACTTTCTGAACTACATTGACATTTCGAATCTCATTTTTCTTACTTATTCTCTCCCCCCTTCTCTTAAACGAGGGATTAAACCACAAATAAAGCACTTTTCAAAATATCAACAGACTAACCACTAAGTTATATGACACATAGAAACACTAACAAGCTCATGATTTGAAGGTTTAGATGCTTTGGAAATGGGGATATAAAAAACATTGGCGAAATTAAAATACAGTGGATTCTCGTTAACACGAAATCGTCGATACCGAGATTTTTCTTCGTGTTAACGGAGTTTTATGTTAACAAGAACATGCAAATTTTAATATAAATTAGCCAAAATGACATTTCTTAGAGTACATATAATATTATAATTATTATTTACATCATAATAGATACAAAATTTACATTTCAGAATATTATGCATTTTGTGCATTCATATGCACGTATGCCTTTGAGAAAAAACAATGCAATTTTAATTTGTTTTTTATAAAAACAAACAAAAAATGTATTGAATTTATATTTGTTTTTATAAAAACATTATACTCGTAACTTATCAAAATTTTGATTTTCTCTACATTGACTTCATAAGAAAACCTGATAACGATTTCTTTAAGAAATAAGGTGAAAGTTCTCTGATTCAAATGGAAATTTGTATCGTTTTTGTATTGTTTTTAACGTTTTAAAGAAACGAGACTGCGATACATAGCTATTAATGGAGTTTTGTCTTTTTTTAATGTTTTTAACGCTTTAATGAAGCGAGACTGCAATACAAAAGTATCAATGAAGATTTGTCTCGTTTATTTATTGGTTTTACGTTTTAAGGAAATAAAAATTACATTCATAGATACCAATAGTGTTTTATCTTGGTTCTTTATTGTTTTTGAAGAAATGAGATTAAATTTAAATTTGATTCTGTATTGTTTTTCGACCAATAAGACTAAACTGTGGTTTTCAATGGAGATTTTTTTCGTTTTTTAATTGACGTACAGTGTGATGAAGTTACGCGGTTTTCTTAGAAAGTGAATGATTTGCAAATGACCAAACTGTTAAATATTTACTGTAGAATCAAAGCTTGTTTGAATTAAAAATTTAAAAATGCAGTCGACTAAAAGTGTTAGTATTGTGGCTTTTTAAACACAGTCAAGCTGTCATGCCACCACTTTTAATTAATGCGCATTAGCTGTGATTGACATTTGATCGATATTTCCACATTTTAACAAATTAATTTTAGCTTTTCCCGTGAAATGAGAAATTAATGAATGATGATGATGACGATGATAATAACCAAGTGACAAGCAAATACAGTACAATAGTAATAGCAAAAATACTCGAGGTGATTTCCTAAATTGGAACTCTATTTTTCCACACTGTTAATAGATAAACGAGACTAAATATTATTAGTTCAAATAACGATTTATCCCGTCTATTTCTTGCCATGTTAAAAAAATGTTCTAAT
>JAAFCF010005748.1:13357774-13370677 GCA_013389785.1 Helicorthomorpha holstii | reverse complement strand
ACGATTTATCCCGTCTATTTCTTGCCATGTTAAAAAAATGTTCTAATCTAGAAAATCACACGGCATTCATAACACATCGCAAGCTGCTGTTCATTTTCTCTCTCGTTCAAAATTCTTCTTAGCAATTTCTTTTTCGTTACCTGGAGGAATTTTTTAATTGAAATAATATTGACAAGTATTTGCACATTACTCTACCCCCTTTAACACTGTGTAATCTCTTGTTTGCTATAGATTTTACATTTACATTGAACAGCACACACTGTACCTTGTTTTTTTTTTTATTTTTGCTTCTTTCTACTAAGGTGCAACTGTTGTTATGGCAACGAACTAACTTTGCGTTGCCATTGTGTTTTATAGAGTTGCAATTTAAATATCAGCCATGGTAACACAGCTGAAACGTGTTCAATGTGCATGTTAAATTTATTATTATTTTTAGGTGCATGTTGAATTACTCACTGGTTTATACAAGTACATGTATGCGGTATGTACGACTAATATACACTTAGAAACACAATGTACAACATAATACCGTACACGAACATATTAGACAATAATTAAAAAAAAGTCTTATAATGGGATAGCAGTACCACTACTGTTTAATAACTTATGTTATGGATGGAATTACCGTTATTTATTAATCCTTAATTATCAATCGATGAATCGAAACGTTGCTGACAATCGTATCAAAATAGCTTAGTTATTAGTGCTAATTGATATTTCAATTTATTGTTTTTTTTTTTGGAAGGGTGAATTTTGGATTTTATGGTTATATGAATGGAATTAACGAGATGTTGTTTATGGGTTTAGAAAAATTGGTAAAAATGATGTCAAAACATGTATAAAAAACGGCACAAAATCTTAGGTAATAGTTGCTACTATATTGGCAATAATTAAACGAGATAAATATCTATTGTAAGTGATGCAATTTATTTCCGTTTCTTTATTGGTAATTGTTGCTAATAAAGAAACAATAAAAATAGCTTTGGTAAGCAATGTCATGTATTCCCGTTTTATTTATAGTATTTTTTGCCAATAAAGAAGCAAGACAAATATGTATTTTTAGTGGTGCCTTGTATTCCCGTTTTTTATTGATAATTGTTGTGGAATTGATGTGGAAATAAAACAAATCTATTGTAAGGTATGCAATTTATTTTAGTTTTTAGTTAAGATTTTTTTCCAATAAAGAAACGTGAAAAATATACAGTGGATTCTCGTTAACACGAAGCAACATGGTGGTTCCGAACTAAAGTATAGGCAAAACCCCGTTAACACGAAATGATTTTGCTTCTCAGAATAAAAAATTGCATATAACGCCGGCGAAAATGTAGAGAAAATTAAAATTTTGATAAGTTTTAATGTTTTTATAAAATCAAATACAAATTAAATACATTTTTTGTTTGTTTTGATAAAAAAATTTAATTTGCACTGTTTTTTCTCAAATGCATACATGCACAAAAGTAAGCACAAAATGCATAATATTTTCAAAAGTAAATTTTGTATCTATTATGATGTAAATAGTGAGTCTAAATATGATGTATTTTAAAAAATGTCATTTTGGCCTATATATATTCGATTTTTCATGTTCTCGTTAACACAAAACCCCGTTAAAACGAAGAAAAACTCGGTTCCGTCGACTTCGTGTTAACGAGAATTCACTTTATATGATAAGCTATGCAATCTATTCCTTTTTCTTTATTGGTAATTGCTGTCAATAGAAAAGCGATGCTTCAATCTATCACATACAATTGTAAGTGATGCAATGTATTCCCGTTTCTTTAATTGAAAATTTATTCTATTAAAGAAGCAAGACAATTTTATACAATTTAATATCACTATGTTAATCATATCTGTGAAGTTGTGAACACATATCTTATGACCAGACTTTACATTTTAAGTATTCAGTTCCTTAAAAAAAATATTCACCATTTAATATTATTGAGTTACTGTTTTAATGAAAATAAAATATATTGAGAACAAGCATGTGACGGTGTTATTATAATATTTTGAGTTCATTAAAATATGTATTGCTGTGTTTTAACTATATTATTAAAGGCATTTTAAAAATGTTAATATTTTCATTACGGTTTATGCGATGAGTAATATAATGTAATATTAAATTTAGTCGTGCATTAATGATATATCGCTGTTTCGTAATAAATAGCTGCTGGCTTTCCTACATGTTTAATGTTTATGGTTGCAACTGACGATGGATTTACAGTAGTAGATTATCTGTCTAATGTTGTCGTTGTTTGGAATGTGAAAATGTGATGTAACAGAGAAAATTGATCTGAAAAATGTGTGGATAATTACTATTATTTGTTATTTGTATTGTTTATCATTTTGGCGACGCCGAGCTCAATTAAAGCGTCGCCACATTATCGATTGCTTAATTTGTTAACATGCTTTTCAACATCCAAATTCCCCTTTTTCATTTCTTTTTCCGGGCTTACTGTAATTGCTATTGTTCTCCAGATAATTTTTTTTTCGTCTGGAAATAATCGGGCTTGTTTATTAATGTCTGATCAGTGGTTCTTTATTGGAAACACCGAAATGTTGACCCGTTTTTAACAGTTGCACAACAATGGAATCATAGAATTGGTCCTAAACTTAGGGTTAAATTAAACTAAACTTGAATTTCTAAGTAAAATGGATTGAAGATGTTTTTGTCTCTTAAATACCAGTGTTTAAACCGATTTCCAATACTCGTTTGGAGTTGTTTTTACTAAAATTTGAGAAAAAAACAACAACAAACGATTTGTGCTTCAAAAGTTTTGTTTTGATTTTTTTTCTTTAGTTTTTTTGTGTATAAAGGATTTGTGTAATTTTAATTTAAAATGTTTGCTTAATCTTTTTTTTTTTGGTCCTGTTTTTTTTTTAAGGGAGATTTTTTAAATATATATTTTTCACGCTTAAGAAACTAAGTCTTATGAATAAGCTTTTGAAAGTCTAGACTAAACAATAATCTATGATCGATTTATAAAAAAGCGCTTTTCTTTTTAATGCAATTTAATCAATTTCCGTCGACAGCTCAGATTTAAAGATATTGGTTGTTTATAGGGGAAGTTGGTGGGAGGTAGGGAAGGGGAGGGTGAAGGGTTATAATATTATATTTCTCAAATAGCACTGCAATGCAAAAATTGATGTGATTTAGATTCTATATCAGGTTTTTTCTATGCTCAAAACGTGATATTACATTGGATTTTATTTTTAAACAAATGTGAAAACTTTAAAAAGTTCAACATGAAATATGATATAATAAATTGATGTTTAACATATCAATCATGTAACCAATATTATACTGTAGATTATGGAAAACAGCACCAATGGCAATCTCCAAAATTATTATTCTGTATTCATATAACCATTTGCTCTTCAAGATTTCCGTTCAGTAGAATTAACGCACAGATTGAGTATTTAAATTTCATTTTTTGAAACATAATCGCAAAAGTTTAAGCATCGGTCATTAGATTAGAGTAAAAGAGGCATTTAGTGTTTAGTCTATGTGATTTACTATGGGTATAAGCCTCCTATACTAAGTGAACATCTAGTAATTCCATTATACCTGTACTATCAATTAAAAAACTCGACAAATCAATATTTCAACCAACATGAAATCCAGTTTTATAAATATAAAGAAACAATACTAATAGGTGTTTAAACTGTTGCAAGTAAATCTCGTTTCATGATGACATAAGACTTCTTTGAAACCAATACACAAACGAGACAAATCTTTATTGAAGCCAATGCATTTTAGTCTCGTTTCTTTAATTGTCACATGCTTTTAAATGAATTTTTTGGCTTAAACTAACTAAATTGTGAACTAAAATGGGTACTTTTAAAATAACTATACAGCATTTAGATTTCAAATGACAAAATTTGATTACATGAAACTGGATTTTCAAATTGATAAATTGTGAATTTATATGACAAAACTAGGACAACAAATAATTAATTTTATATTTAAAATGCCAAATGCAACTCTCGATTGATTAAATTTTGTAAATTGGGCTACACAGCTAATTTTTCTGAACTTGATACTGGAGAAATATTTTGAGACAAATCGCCATCATGTATCAATTATTATTTTTTACAAAAATGAAAATTTTGTTTTGTTTTTGCACATTAAAAAAGTAATTTTTTTGTTTGACAATTTGATGCACCATTTACATTGTAATGTATGCAATTTTGTCTCATCTCACTTCTTTATTTAAACTATAATGGAGTTGCTAAATTTGCTTATGAAGTCGACAACATGATGATCACCCGGTACAACTAAAGCTCTTCAAACATGCATTTAGGCTGTGCTTTCATTTAGATATTAGAATCTTAATTCAAAATAATATATTTGTGATTATTGCAAATTAGAAAGCAAACGAACGTGCAGTATTTATTTTCATTTAATAGTACAATATTTACATTAGCAATAAAAAGCTAATTTTAATGTTAATAAAGTCCATTACTCTTTTAGTCATGTTCATACTGTAGACTCTATTTTTTATATGTCTGGTGGGTGGGTGTAAATGGGGTGTGGAGAATGCAAGTCAATATTGCTTAATGTAATTTTCATCTGCTACAAATGTCTTGACGTCGTTGCAGCACTAAATGCGACGTTTTAGCGCAACAATATACGCAGCGTAAAAACGCTATTTTGATTAAGCGTCTTGTACTATCATATTATACTGTATATCGTATACAGTAACTTACATACATGTTCATGCACACAATGTCCATTATTTGCTGTGTGGTTTGTAAACAATATTATTTTTTTTGTACTGTAGTTGCCCTATTTCTTCCTCCCACCCACTGGCTAAATCAGCACTGAATGTCAACTTGTATTTCTTTAAGTTATTGGATATTATAATAAGCAAATGGATGGAGAAAAGGCTTTTAACTACAGAAAAACGATATTTCAATTATTTTAGTACCAAATACTAAGTTAATAAATTTATGCAAGTACAGGATATATTAATACTGCATTGTAATTGATGCCACATTTTCTACATGGGTTATTTTTTTTTATCTTTTTGTACACAAAAATATAACTTAGAAAATATGACAGGCTATAAAATGACTGAGGGAGGAGTCGGTTTATATTCATAACATTATTGTACAGTGTATGTTGTAATTTAATTCTTTCTATTTTATTATATTATTTTGGCAGAAAAATATGATAAAAATTATGGTATGCTACTGTGCTTCTGTGCCAAAACAATAAAGTTTTTACAATATCGCTTGGATGACTTTTATGAAATATGAAAATAATTGTTTTATGCATTTATTGATTAAAACGTATTGTCAAATTCATGTAATAATATTTTAACTTCACTTTTATCTTACTGGTGAAGAAATGAGACTAAATTGCATGGGTTTCAGCGGGTATTTTTATCGTTTCTTTATTGGGATTTCTAAACGAGATTATGTACTTGTTTTATTGAAAATCTGTCTTGTTTTTTTTTATTGTGATGATGAAATGAGACTAACTCCATTGGTTTCAATACAAACGTGTCTCTTTTAAAGAAGCAACACGAAATTGCTTTGGTTTAATGGTATTTGTTTAATTTTTTAAGTGTTTTAGAAGTAAATTGCGAGTTTTATTATGAAACTGAAGGTTTTCTATCCTCTGCTTTTTTTTAAATAATTAAATAGGAGTTTGTGTCACGAGATTTCTTAAGATTTTATGATCTTATATGGGATTTGTTTTTCTTGGAGACATTTCTGTTATAAATGTGAAATATTAAAGGCTTATAAATGTCTTTAAAAAATATTTGAGTAAGTTTCTAGACTTTCTAAAATGTTTAGTTATTGCGGTTGAATTGATACTAATTTGTAGTTCTAAATGACAAAGTTAAAGCTAATTACTCGATTAAACTATTAGAAAATTAATTACATTTCCATTGCGATTAATTAAATTTCTATTTCAGTTAAACTTACTGTAATGTGTAGTGAATTCGGCTGTGTTTGTTTTTCATTGCAAACTAATGTCATTAATAATAATTTACGGGAAGCAATTAGTGTAGTAACTTTTAATCAATTTTTATGTTCCTGTTTGCTGGGGTAAAAACAAATCACAATATGGGAAGATGCTTATTTTATTTTTTGGATATAAATGTAAATTGTTTAATAAAGAATTTAATTTTATTTTATAGTGATTTTTCAAATTATAACAGTAGTTTTAGGAAGACCAATAAAGAAACGAGACTAAATCTCATCAGTTCCAATGGCGATTTGTCTCGCTTAATTCTTTCAGTTGAAAAAAGTACCAATACAGAAACGAGACTAAATCGTATTAGTTCCAATGGCGATTTGTCTCGTTTCTTTATTGAAATGGAGTAAAAATAGTGACAATAAAGAAACAAGACTAAATCTCATCAGTTCCAATAGCGATTAGTTACGTTTCTTTCATGTCATGGGGAAAATGCGTTATAATTTAAGAAATCACCGGTTATAAGAGGATATTGCTGTTTTTCTTTGCAAGTTATATTTTTTTCTCCATTAAAAATGATGATAAAGACGGGTTTGTGGATTGCGCGACGACGATCAAGACAGAGCGTCATACGCATGATTTACGTCGCTTGTCTGTGTGGACACTTAGCCAAGATGATCACATGAATAATGAACACATTCATGCGGAGCAAATGTTTCTTATGATCTGAATAATGCGACAATTTAGTGAACCACTTTTTATTTCTAAGCTTTCGAGGAACCAAGATCGTTTTTATTTTTTTTTGTTCAACTAAAATGATTGCGAATTTCAAGTGAAAATTTGAATGTGTGCGTGTGTTTGTTATGGCTTAGAAACGCAGAAAACAATCAAATATATTATAATATTTTTTTAAAAACTTGAAAATGTTCGTATAAATTTTAATACTGCATAATTTATTAGGACAAGCAATACTCTTGAAGTTCTATATCGATTAATCGAAAAAGCAATTAATCGATTTTAGTTTACGACACAATTCTAATACTGCAGTGTGTAGTCTGTAGATTTATTTTTAATTTGGTTTAATTAGTCTAATTTTGTCTACTTTCGGAGTCTGAAATGGAAAATTTATAAGTATATGCATTGGATTTGAACTTTTAAAGAAAAAACTGTTTAAAGTTATAAATTGATTATAGATTTTGCTTTCAAATAATTTTTTTTGCTTCAAGAAACTAAATTATGAATAACTTAGAAATGAATAAGTTTAAAATTTGTTTTTAAATGACATTACACGAAACTGGATTTTAATTTTCTATAAATTATCTTCTTTAAATTGATAAATTATGCATTTATATGGGAAAATCTGGACAACAAATAACTAAATTTCTATTTAAAATGTCAAATTCGACTCTTAGTTTACTAATTATAAATTTTTAAATTTGATTAAACAGACTGATTTTATAAGTAGAGAAATATTTCAAGACAAATTGCCATTGAAACCTATACGAATTAATCTCAGTCTAGTTTTTCAAAAACAATTAAAAGTTTCGCTTTTCTTTTGTAAAGAAAAAAAAAAAAAAAAAAATAATTTTTATTAAATGGCAAATATTTGTGTTTGTCATTTTAATGCACCAATTGCTCTCCAAAATCAGATACCAAACCGACATAAACTTTTCTTTAGATTTTAAATGCTTGTTTTTGCTTTTATAGTCCCTGGACATTAAAATTGCGAGTATTTGTGTGTTTTTTTTGTTTTTTTTTTGGTTTTATTTTCTTTTGTTTGTTTATTCTGTCGTAAGTTATCGGTTTTCCAATATTTCAACGAATAAACTTTTGCGGTGTATCGATTTTTTCTTCGGATATTTCCCCGCAAAATACAGTATATACTGTATAATACTGGTTGAGTATATGGAGTTGGATATGCAGTATATCGTAGTTGTTAAAATAAGTTTACAGTATATTTGTAAAAGTAGCCACAGGATACTCTATTATGGCAAATATGAGACCGTATTAAAGCACTGTCCAACTGACTCTCATCTTAGAAAATGATTGTTTGTGCGTTTAAAGTACAGTGCACAGGTCACAGTGGGGAATTCACTTCATGTTTCAAAAGTTGGGGGTCGCGTCTGTTTTGCAAAAATCTATTCAAAACAAGTCGATAAATTTATACATTAAATATTATACAGCACGTTTACAGGGCTAGACAGACCGCAGTTATCTCTTTCAGAAGGCTCTCAAATCATAAATAAGACATGCAAAATGACTGTAATGCAGTGCTACTGGTAATAAATGCGATTTTCGACAAATAAATCTGTAAAGTTGAGTATTTTTTCTCATAGAAGTAACTCAAACTACAAACATACAGGGTAATCATAAAGTAAACGTTTACATTTGTAGTACATGCTGGTAATAAAGAAACGGAAATGAGTTCCATGCTTTACTGTTGATATTTGTCTCGTTTCTTTATTGGAAAAAATTAGCAATGAAGAAACGGAAATTAATTGATATTTTCTCTTTTCTTTATTGACAACAACACCAATAAAGAAACAGGAATAAAGTGCATTGCTTACAATAGATATTTGTCTCGTTTTTATTTGCAAAAAATACTAGTAAAGAAATTGGAATCTTAAGAACACATATCTTGAGATCATTTTGGAGTTACTAAAACTCAATCTGTGTGTCTGGAAAACTATAATAAAAAGTCAAATTGGATTTCGCAACTACTTTTGGACATTAAATTGAATTTTTGTATCTAAAACGCATAAGTAAATTTGGATTTCTTAAATACAGTCGAAATAACTGAAGCAGCAAATCTGATTAGTTGAAATAGTTACGACTTAACGATTTATTTTTAGTATTTTAAGCGTCAATTTTAGTAAATACTAAGTAAAATGTCCTCTATTTATTGGTATAGAAGCATTAAGTAGCTTACGTACTGTAGCAACGTAGCTTTGTCTATGACGCAGAAACATTGGGTAACATTATGTAAATTACAAAACTTGATCTTTTCAAATGTAGTTTTTGTTAGTGTTATGTGTATCAGAATGTATAGGGCGTTTTCAATGACAAGGGAAAGCGATATAAATATCGTTTTCAATGACTCTTATTAATATACTTTGCGTGCTGATGCATTTTGGTATTATGTAGATGTTATATGATTTTTATTTATACATGTATTTTAGCAGAAAATCTAAATATAGCGTTAACTGTTTAAATTTATGACCTGCTATTAATAAATAATTACATTCCTTGTAAACATTCATTAAGCGAACAATAATAAATGGCTTTGCAATACTAATCGAATATCGAAATTTTCTAAAAATAAGATCAAATTTGGTGAGCCCTTAATGCCAGCGCACTAATTAGCTTTTAAAAATACCAACTACAACTGATTGCTGTTGCGATAATTCTATTTAGCGTTCGTAATTATTAGAAATTGTTGGTGATTAATTGCAGTGGCAAATTTAAAGTGAAAGTTTACAATTACAAAGTAAAAATGTTTTTCATGTAATGGTGAAGTTCATGGCACTCTATCTACATTAATGAGTTTCTGAGTAATATTTTGAGTAAACTTTATTAATAAATTAGTCACTAAAATTTTAGGACAAAAGTTTACAATTTCATTATACCAGGAGATTTTCTAAATTAGAACATTTTGTTCCTGTGGCAAAAACAAATGGGACAAATTATCATTCAAACTGATGATATTTTGTCTCTTTTCTTTATTGAAATAATGAAGTGAGAAATTACTCTTTATTTTTAGCAGTTTCAGAAACAAAAGTATATAATTTCAAGATACTAGTGATTTTCTAAACTTGAACATTTGTTTTCTTACGGCAAGAAAATAAATGAGACAAATCATCATTCAAACTAATAGTATTTTGTCTCGTTTGTTTTATTAACACAGTCAAGCAAGAAAATGGCTCTGTATTTTTAACAGTTACATTTTTCCTAGCATTTTTGTACACATTTCAGAATTAAAATCTATTTTGTAATTTGATTTTATCCCGCCAGATGGTGTCAACTGCTCATTCATTGATTTGCTTTTGGTCTTTGTGACGTAATGATTTTGTATAAAGTTATCACTCTTATCAGGCAATGCAGTATTTAATTGTACAGTATATGTACAATATAATAAATGATTCCATAGAACCATATTATTATCTTAGTTTGACATTCGTGCTCTCACTCACAAGTGTTTGTGCTTGAAACCAAAAGCATTGGCTGTATTGTTACTTATTGTAACTGCTTCAAAATTAATGAACTTGTGTTTATGACATTAAAGTGTACACTACATACACTATACACTGCCTTTATTATTAATAGCTCAAATATTTGACCACAGAAAAGGCGGGTTCACAAAGGTCTTGACTTCAAAGTCACTCCAACAACAAAAAAATAAAAAATACCTGAAGACGGAATTTCGTCGTGGAAAAAGTGATTCAGTGAAATTCAACCATTAGCTAGCAATTGTTTCTTTTATAAAACACAAATTAATGATGCTTTTTCTTATTAAATTACAATCGATAAAGCCTAAAAATAATTATTTAAACACGATTAATTGCTTTGTAACAATGAATTTTTGGAGCCTCGCTTATATTTGCTGTGTTTTCAGTCGAAAACAAAACAGCTGACCATTGCGATAACTTAATTGGAGAAAAGAGCTGCATTCATCGACTATTAATGCTTTTAAATGGAGTGCATTAGGGTTTGCAGCATTGAATTTGGTTTGCCTTGAAATGAAATGGAATGGGAAGAGAGAGATGGAACTACTCTCGTACAAAGCAAAACTATTAATTTTTGGTCTTGCGCAATCCACCACTGCACCGCCACCAACGCCGCCGATCGATTTCTGTCTCTGTCGTTTTATAAATAGCGCAACGATTACGAAATGAGGAGCCCATCATCTAATATTTTGCTTCACTTCTGGTATAAAATACTACGAGTGTATAATAATACGCCAACTATGCTGGCTCTGCAATTGCAATGCATGCCTGACTCGACAAATCCACTACTTTTTTATTCTCTCTTTTCTATCTCTCATACATACCTTTTGTCAAATTATATGTACAATATAACTTACAGGGTGCAAACGTAAAAACGAAAAATAAATGTAAGAAAATCTCGTAACTTCACTGTTATCAACAATTCTTATTGCTAATTTGTCTCTTTCAATTTGCATCGGTTTACACGTCTCGATTGTAATCGATAGTCGAATGGAATTGCGAGATTTTTTTATTTTGTATTATTTACGTCATTGTCTGGCAAATACACTATATTAGTAATTCTACTCATTAATTTAATCCACCTAACCATTTCCATTTTATCGATGGTATCCGCTGTATTTTCTTCCAAGGACGAATTTATTTTTGTATTGCAATTCAAGATGATTTCTCGAGAACGATAAGAGGCTGATAAACACAGTAGGATATAAGATTTTGTTTCCAATAAGTCATATTGTGTGGAACTGTGTAAAAAGATGATAATAACTGTTAAATAGTTATGGCATTTTTGTTAAAAGTGAAACCAGAATGATGAATTCTTGATGTCCTATTAAGTAGGTGCATAACATTAGTGAATTGTAACGTTAATGATTGAAGGGGCAGCGTTAATATAACCAAATTTTGAATTGTTTTCTTAATAATTAAAATCACATTAATGACGTTTAATTGTTGGATAAAGTTAATTTTTAGCATTTGATAGATTTTATTTTATCTTGTTTTTTGATCGTTTTTTGGGAAAAATCGTTTGTATCTTTGTACATTGTTATGCACCCTGTATGAAGTATAGAAAAGAGAAAATGGAAAAGTGAATATTTATAGCAGTGTAGCTTTTTGCAAGGCTCAAAAATCGACGTCAAACAATCGATTGTCACACACACATAGGGAGTTGCAGACGACTTGTTTTGCTTGTTAACTTTCATCACTTTTCTCATTGAACAACAATCTGATGCTCGCAAGTCAAGTTAAATCAGGAATAAAAATATTAAAGTATCCCTCCTTCCCTCCCCTTTTCACATCCTTTACTTTTTTCTCCCCATCTCCACCTCCACTTTAACTCTCATCAAAACATTAACATTAGTCTTTGAACATTGTTTATTTTTAGCAAATTTCCTCTCAGAAAATCTCTTTTAATAACATTTGACGTCAATTTAAAACTGCTTAAAATATTAAAATTGTTGTCGCAATATTAATATTGAAAAAATTTCCCCCGCAATAGATAAACACTATACCCACTGTTTGTGTTATTTTTATCTTCTTGCGGTTCAAATTTTTTAACGGTGAATAAATGCATTAAGTGGCGAGAAATTAAATTTACTTAATTTTTCCGCAGTCTTAATTCAAGAATTGAGTGTGAAGAGGTTTTTTTATTATCATGTAAAATAATAATAATAAAAATATGTCGGTGGGGACTTGAGAGGACTTGACTCAAAGGAATTGCGACTATTAATCAATCTTTTGTTTTTTTTTTACTTCATCTTCTTCTTTTACCACCCACGGGTTTCCTTCCACCTCATCCAACATCAGCATTTTCCACTCGTATTAAAAGGAAGTGAGGTCGATCCCCGTATGTGTGTATATGTATAGTATAAACACATATTGACGCATTATATAGCTTCAAATTCAGTTAAGTTTAGAGGAGTCATGGCGTCTGTATGCGGCGAAATTTGTTTGCGTCTGATGTTGCTGGAAAAACACATAAATAAATTGCTATTTTTCCCTTTCTCCATTTCTATCCAACCAGCCTGTTTTTTCAATCTAATAAATTGTATGGAAAACGCGTACAATCTCATCAGCTGCGTACACTTTTGCTCCCGAAAGAGCAAAATGTTTTCAAATAAAAGTTCATTTTTTTTAGCATTCGATTGCAATGGAAAAAAGCTGTGTATAAGGTTTATGTGCAGTATCTACGATTTCCGGTTCAATGTTGTAATGGAAGGTTCCTAAAAATTTAAGAAAGGTTCCTAAAAATTTAAGAAAGGT
>JAAFCF010005748.1:13334641-13357764 GCA_013389785.1 Helicorthomorpha holstii | reverse complement strand
AGGTTCCTAAAAATTTAAGAAAGGTTTCTAAAAATTTAAGAAAGGTTTCTAAAAATTTAAGAAAGGTTTCTAAAAATTAATTTGGTTGATTAGACTGTTGCAAACAATTAATCGATGAAGTGTGTTTCCTTTATTTATTGATAATTTATGCTCACAAATAAATGAGACAAATATGTATTGCCGGAAATGCAGTATATTCCTGTTTCTTTAATGATAATTTTTGCTAATAAAATAACGGGATAAATGTACATGTTTAGCTACGCAATTTATTCCAGTTTCTATACTGGTAATTTTTGTCTACAGTGAAACATGACAAATACAGTAAAAACCGTTTAACACAATACTTGGATGACTGAAATATTTCTTCATGTTAAAAGAATTTTGTGTTAGACGATGCACAAAATATATACTTGTTACATTTCAAATCATTATACATTTTTAAATTTTATTTTAAGACATTTTTGAACTTTAATGATGTAGTTTAATTGAAAAATAATCTGATATTTTTTTTAATTCTTTTTTTCGTGTTAAACGAATTTTGTTTTTTATTAAAAGAAAAAAGTATAAAAATACATAGTATTTGGTAGGGACATTATTTTTTTTTTTTTTGCGTTAGCCGATTTTTTATGTTAAGCGGTTTTGCGTTAAACGGATTTTGCTGTATGTATTGTAAATAATACAATGCATTCCTGTTTTTTATTGGTAATCTTACTTACAAAGAAATGAGACGAATATCTATTGTGATCAATGCGTTATAATCTTGTTGCTTTATTGCGAATTTTTGATCACTGATCTTATGACCACCCTGTTTTATATGTTTTTCAGTTGACTGGTCAGTTTGCAATTAAATATGTTGCTAATAGCATAGACAATTGCTTCTACTTTTGCTTGTTGTGCACTGCATATATTGCACTTGAAAAGATAAATGGGCTTCTTATAGCCTTGTTTTTCTTCCTACACAATGCGATATACAGTGCTGCACTATACAACTGCATCGTAACGCACTGTAGTTGAGTCTACACTAATTTTATTGAACTGCTCCAATAAATTACATCACATACAAATAAACATGGCTTAAACTCTTTTCCAGTTTGATGGAAATCGCTTTTATGGCTTTCAAATGAATAACCGGAAACGGTTGAGTCTTAGCAAACTCTGAAATGACTTGTATGCCACGCAAAATTATGCTAATGATAGGACTTTAAATAAAATTCAATTAAATCAAGTTTGACTTATTTTTAATTGAATTTTTAATGGGATTTAAATAAGGAAAGTCACTTTTTCAATGCAGGCAGGAAAATTGTCATCCAATTTTGTTTGTGTTTAATATTTTCATACAATTTTGTAAATTATTATAAATTGTATTAATTAGATTATAATTACGGATGAAACTTAAGAACACAAAGGAAGAACGACCAATGTCGCTTTATTTTATCATTTACAATTCAATTGATTAAAAATTCAAACTTTAATGGTTGTTTGAGACATTTTTGGCCGTCATTAATGTTTCCATAAAATATGTATAACGTTTTAAAAGCATAACCAACATTGATATTTATGAAAGACTAAAATTTTCCGTTTGTTTTTGTATTTATGAATGTTTTTGCTTAAGCTGATTGTGGTTTTGTATTCTATTTCTTGCAGTTAATAATTAATTTGGAAGAAGAGACGTTTAACTTTTGACATAAATCGTTGCCTTTGAGTCAATTTGAAGTTGCTTCAAAAGCAGTAAACATACACAAACAAGGTTTATTTGTGTTTATGCATTTGTTAAATAAATTATACAGGGCTTTGCTATTATTATTATGTATGATAATTCGCCACCGTTTTAACGTCGTAATGGAGACGTAAAAGGCTCGTATCGCACTTCCCTTTCCTGTTTAACTTCCTTGGAAAATAGACGTAGACATGAAAAACATCACAATACTTTACTGATAATTATTATTAATAATAATAAATGTGCGCATACTGTGTTACTATGTGATGTGAGGTTCATTATTATAATGTGAAATATCGTTAGCAGTTTAGATTGCGATTTTTATATTTTTTTTGTTGGATGTTTACATTATTATACTGTACATGGCGATTTTCTTAATTGGAGCACCGTTTTTACTGTGTCAATAAAGAAACGAGACTCAAACGTATTCACTTCAATGATGAGTTTTCCCGTTACTTTTCTTGTAGTAAATAAAAAAAAGGATTCGAATTTAGAAAAACACCCGGTAGAGTGATGTGTTTGTGTATGTTGAGCTAGTATTCATTAGTTGAAAAGGATATTTAAATTTTAAATTAGTTTTTTATTTGTTGTTTTTTTAGCGAATATAAATCAAAATGTGATGGACAAACAGTTTTTTTTTGACGAGCCAGTTTTTTTGACGTCACTTAAATGGTTACACATGTTCAAATAAAAAGTCGTAAATAAATTTACGAGAAATGGTTGTGTAAATAGGATTTGAGATGCAAAAAAATTTGACTTTTGAAAGTCACTCCAGTTTTTTATTTTTTTTTTTAAGAAATAAATCTTTGTTTATTATTGAATTTGTTATTTTAGACTTGACTTTTGTGGACTAAATATGTACTTGTTCTGGACAGTACAATGCTAGATTTGACTGAAACTAAGGTAACACTAAATTTGGTTCCTAGAACTTTATTCTTTAACATCTTTCTGGAAACACAATTTTCCATAAGGGCTGTGAGACGTAGTTTTATTTGAGTTTGGCGTTTGATCTTTGTTTTGTTTTTGTAATCGGTTTTTACACATGTTTTAGCATGTTGCTAATACAGTACCACGCTTACTAACTTAGAAACATAATTTCGCTTAGTCATCATCAGCAGCATTGCTCAGTCGTTGAAGCAGTTTCTTGTTTTGTGATAATTTATTTCTAGCGTGTTTATTTACGATTATTTACGTTTAAAACTTTTATATTTTCTCCACGCCCTTTTACTATTTTTGTTTTTATTATTACTCGACTTGGCTTTTTTTTTAAACTAAAACGCATAAATAAATAAGCAGTTAACTTTGTAGCAAAATGAGTTTTAGATTCCCGGTATACAGGGTGATTTTAGAAGTTGGAACGCTGTTATTTACAGTGGCAATCACAAAACGAGACTAAATCACATCAGTACCAATCGCGATTTGTCTCGTTTCTTTATTGTCACTTCTTTTAAGCTCCTTTTGTGCACTGTATATGCCTGTTTAGCAGCTAAAAGTCATAATTTTTCAATATTTTATTTAAGCAGTTGTTTTTGAGCGACCAATCGGTTTATTGATTAACATTGGGCTAGTTCATCTAATTTGAAGGCATTGGCAATGTTTGCGTGCAGTAATGTAATGTATTAAGTTGTAAAAATAGTGGAAAATGTACACATGAAAAGTGGATGCTTTTGACAGCCATCTCCGGTGTTCAGTCCAGAGTTTTTTACTGTATTGTATACTTGTATAGTCTAGACTGACCAAGTCCAACCCACAAAGAGGTACCATACTGGATGGACGACATGCATGAAATATGAACTAATATCACGCAATGCTAGAAAATAAATGAATTTGTTTTAACAGTGCAAAAATGCACAACAATTTTTTATTGTAATTACTACTGTAAATTTGAAAGTTAAATTGACGTGTCTTGCACTATTGAAAATTGTACCATTGACTTGAAGTGTCATTGTTTTGAGTTGCCATTATCGTGCAGGAAGTTCATAACTACTCAATTTACCTATTACGCAATTACTTAAATTTTAACTAAAATGCAAAAATATTTTGCCACAATCAGATAAAAAAATTAGTTAACAATAGTTACCATAGTGTTACTGATTTTTACAGGAACAATAAAAAAACTAGAAGTAAATATTATTAGTTCCAATGATTCTTTTTTCTGCTTTTTTTGTTGGAATTTGAGTTCCATAATTTGTTTCTTTGTTTTAATTATTTGATTTCAATTACTGAGGGGTCAAAGATGATCAGAAATGTAATGATTTATTTGAACCTTAGTATTTAATTGTGAAATTTTGTAATATTTATTTTTGATTATGTAAATTAGTTTGGCAACCATATCTTCATTTTTTATTCTTTATTTTGGAAAATGGGCTAATAAAAAGTTGAGACTTAATCGTATCCGTTCCAATAACAATTTGTCTCGTTTATGCCTTTCTTTGTTAAGAAATATTGTTAGAATTCCGAAAATCACCCAGTATAATAATTATACATGACATTTTTACTGAATACGCTGTTTTGTTTTGAAGATAATAAAGAACGAAACAGCAGATAAGTTAAAATTTATTCAAAAGCAAAATTTTGATAAATGAATCCGCATTGCGCTTGGTTATTTATTTTTTTTACATTAGCCATCAATATAAAAAAATAATGTATGGCGTTAACTCAGTGACGTAAAAATGACATATTGTTGTCGTAATTCCTGATGATGCATTTCAGTCAGAAACAATCAACTTTAACTTAATATTGCAATTAAATCTAATTTCGTTCAAAGTTAAGTGCTGAATTTTACAGCCTTGTATTCGAGTTTTTATTTTTCTCAGATCTCTTTTAGGTGTGCATCATTTTTCCAGCAATTAAGTTAGTTAATGATAGTTTAAGCCGCGTTCTACAAAACACTATGATTCATAATGAGGTTGGTCATCATATTATATTTAAGGCTTTTGATCGTTTTATAGTGTAATTTGTTGGCATTTGTTTGAACGACATAATTGGCAAGAGTAAAAGTGCTGTATGGAGTCATACGTCATTGTCAGTTGATATGAGAGGGGCCTAAAAGACGGGGGAGAGGAGGAGGAAGAAGGGGTGATGAGAGCATCATTCGTTGTCGTAGATTTTTAATGGGGATGGAGAACTAGGCAAGGGAAGAGTTGACTAATGAGTGTGAGGTGATTATTATAAATAAGCTTTAAAGTATTTCGTAGTTTTGTAAGGGGAGGGATAGGGAGCCCGGAGGAGGAAGAAATCAACAGCCACTTTGTTTTTACGAGCAATTTTCATTTATAAAATTCGGTCATCTCTCCACCCTCTTTGAATCCCTCAAAATCTTGGCTTTTAACTGCTTATAATTAAACTTTATTGTTTGGATTAAGTAATAATAATAATTATCATTTATTAATATATCAAATGATTTTCTAAATTGGAACGCCTATTTTTTCTCTTGGCAACAAATAAACGGGATTAATCGCCATTGGAAACAATAAGATTCAGTCTCATTTCTTTATTCTTACTTTTTTTTTACGTTGGAAGATCTAAATGGGACAAATCGCCACTGGAAACTATTTAACGGTAAAAGTTAGTGTTCCAGTTTATAAAATCACCTGGTATCACAAGTACAAATTGGTTTGGTTGGAGAGGGCACTGCATTTCGTTTTGTTTTTGCACTTTTTGGAGCCACTTGGTCTGAATGTTATTTAGTGTTTGCAATGAATATCTGCTAAAGTCGTTTTTTTTCTTTCGTTGATGTGATTGCAGGTGATACTATATAATAACATTTCATTACTCAATTTTTTTTGGGGGTCTCAAAGCTCCTGTACTACAGACAGTATTGTTGCTCAACGTTTCGTAACTATTTCCCCCTCGGGGATGCTCATGGCTCAATGCACTAAACTAGATTAATGTAAATAAACAAAACAATGACACAAGAGACTTATCTGAAGAGAAAATGGCATTTTTGTTTAGTTGAAATTTTTTTTTTTTTAATTTTAACTGGGAGTTTGTTTTTTTTTAATGCAAAGGAGAAACGATCAAAGTCCAAAATGCTTATGTTTTTAATGTAATGTGATTGTAATCGTTTTTCACTCAGTATACTAAGGTCTTGTGTATAATTTAAACTTTAATGTATGGTTATATTCATTCAATTTAGGGTTTTGTTTTCGTTTCATCAATAAAACTTTGTAATGCAGTGGTATTTGAAAAATGCTGCAAAAACATCCATTTGTAACATAACTTTGCAACTGTTCCGCAGCGTCTGCAATTACGTAATGGCTTTTGTCACATCTGACATTTTAACACAAACATACAAAAAAGAGCTGTGGAATGTAAATGTACGTAATATTATAATAGTGAATAACTTTGAAGAGAAAAAAGTAAAAAAAAAAACCACTTTGAATAAAAAAATTACGTTTTAATAAAATAGATTTAAGTTCTTAAAATATCTTTAAAAAGTAACAGGAAGAGAAATAAAACAAAATGTTTGCCAAAAACACAATTATTTCGATAAGACAAATTGCTGTTTAAATGCACAAAAAAATGTCATAAAACTTGCTTGAGTTGAATTTCTAACGAGTTGTAATTAAGTAATGTATTTCTTAATAGAATATTACACCTGTAAAATTTATTTAAAAGGATCACGTATTTAATTTTTTTATTATTTTGGTAAAGCATAAAATTATCGTGTAAGTCGTAAGTTAACATGGTGTTAATTTTAAATTTACTTGTCAACAAATTTAATTTGTGATACTGTGCTGTAAGATTTTATTTTTTTAAATATAAACTTGTGTAAAAGTTAGTTGATTTCATACACAGTTGCTTTACAAAATTATTATTTAAACACACTTCAGTATATGTTTTTTAAAACTCAATTTTAGTCAAATTATTACTACATTTTTCTAACGTTTTCAATTTGTAAATTGAATGAGTTGATTTTTTAATGAGCTCATTTATTTTGTTTTCAAAATTATTGTTACCAGGTTTAGTTTTTACTACCAAATGATTTTTGATATTGAAACACTGTTTTTTTTAGTATGAATAAAGAAACGAGACGAAATATTATTAAGTTTAATGACGCTTTTTCCCATTTCTTTCTTGAAAAATGATCTACTACAAGTTTTAATTTTTAAAAGCGCATTTTTTAAAAGGGTTTCGGTAATTTAAGTACAGTAATTGATATCTTGCTGTACAAATTTATTTTTGCTGAACTGGTGTCGTCATTGGCAACGTTATTGAGTAGATCTGTTGGGGGAAGGGGGAATGTAGCCAGTTTCATGTTACTCATTGATAGTGAAGAGGGTAAACATTCAGTGCAACTGAGTAGACATTATTCACTTGTCGATCATTTAATTATCGATTTTTTAAAAAAAAGACAAAATGATTTTATTTAAAATATTCTTAATTGTAATGACACGATACCTTTCTGTAGACAATGTGGTTGGGTGTTTCCTCCACACTAATCCCAGAAGTTCCCGTTTGGCCATTGTTGTTGATAGGATCCGAGGGTTGTGGGCTACCTGCCGACAGTGTTGCCTGTGAGTTTGGTGGTGGACTTAGGGGCCCACCACCACCGGGGGAGTTTGTTGCCGTCGAAATGTTGGCTGAAGCGCCGGTCGATGTGGAGGCAGTAACGACCATTTTTTCTAATTTGTGGCTAACACCTGAGTCGGCCATAATATCAACTTGATGATGTAGGTGATGGTGGTGCAGGTGGTGGTGGTGCCCAGTGAGGGTTTCGTATTCCATGGACACCGCCGCCTTCCACTGCAGCACCCGTGCCGGCGGCGGCGGTGGCGGTGGCACCGCAGCGGAAGTGGCACAGGAGGTAGTTTGAACGTCTGCTTCTGTCTCTGTTGATTGAACCGTATAAATGTTTTGAGAGGGTTCCGGTGCGGACACGATCACAATGGGAGGAATTTGGTGGCATGAGGTCGATAGGTCACACGCGTGATTGCCTCTGCTGCTCAGCCAAGAGGCCCTTTTGGCCGCCGTGGCTGCGAAACCCGGGGCCCTATTCACTGCTAAACCGCAACTGGTGGTGCGGTGTAGCAGTTGCAAGGACCTTTAAGCAATATTAAATATTGCAACTTTCACAAAAAGTGACAGAAGAAAAAAAAATATTATAGAAAAATAACTTTCCAAAAAATATAAAAATCAAGTGACAACAACATTGATTTCAAGTACATCACTCAAAACTCACTTTTTTTTTTGTTGCTAAAAAAGAAAAGTTGTCCACGCAATTAAAAAACTCCCTTATAAACCCTTAAAGATGGCGGTGAAATGGTGGTGTAGGTGGGAGGGACACGATTTATTACGTAGACCGAAAAGAGTGGGCTTTGCACGTGTGGAGCAAATGTGGCAATTATGTCGATGATGCATGTCGTCGCCAATTTCAGTTTTTCCTTCACAATATATTTTGCAATGGCGACGACAAAGATGAAATCGATGTCATGGTGGAGGAACTATTGCAATGCGAAAGACTAAGCAGCAACAACAGCAGTGGCTGTGGCGGTGGCAGCAGCAGCGGCGGTAACAACTCTACTACGACTACTCATATGGGTCACGCCCTCTTTTTACTTTTCTATATACACCGTTCACATAAACACAACCCTAGACTAGACCTCCACATTTCCACTACTACAAAACAACAGCATACACGTATTTGGTATCCATACAAATCAAAACAGTGGCACTTCCTGTTTTAAAAATATTTTTATGCACACTCAGTTTACAAAACGTAAGGACACACCGCGTTGATTTCAAATCAAACGATAAAAACTTCAAAAAAAAAATTCTTGTCACAACAGATTTTCTTGTTTCATCACTTTTTTATTATTATTATTATTATTTCGCAGGAAAAAAGAAAGATTTTTTTTAGGGCGTTACAATCACCCGATGTTTTTCCACACTTCCGCTGACACTGCGACTTAGTTGTCACAAATGGAGAAACCCAAAAAATTCTGTCACACTAAGAAAGATTTTGTCTTTCTTTTTTTTCTTCTCCCGATCCAAGATGATGGATGATATTTTACGTTGACATGAACGCTACACGTGTGCTTATCATTAGTTGTTTGTTGATTGTAAATACCAGACGATTCTCATCGCCATCTTTTTCCCGCCTTGAAAAAATATATCTTTTTCTTCGGTTTTTGCTATCTTACTAGAATAGTTTTTGCACGCATTTTCTTACACACCGAGAAGTATGTTTTTCTCCTACAGTGTTGGTGCTCTGACTTGGTCTTCTCAGCGCTTTTTGCTGACTTGGCTGGTTATGGTTTGGCTGGTTTTTCCCTGCTGGAGATGGGACTATGGGTGAACGTGTTTGTTTAAAAATGTTGCTCTATGGACTTCCTTCTGCACACTTAACTATAATCAACTACTACACAGACACATACACAGTCGCATTCGACATCCAACACCACTGACTCTAACGGTACTTACTAATCGTTTCAAGTCTCTCTTTTACCAAAGTGTGTGGAGACTCTAATGCCAGCTGCTGGATGGAGCCAATTGTCGACCAACTCTCTGCTTTACATTGGAGGGTTTTTTTTAAGTCGGCCATATTTGTAATCGATGATGGATGTGTTCAGTTGTGCAGTTGCACAATGTTGGAATTGAGAACGCACCACTTGGCAATATGTGAAGTGCCACAGATTTTAAATTCACATGAAAGATAAAATAAATATATTGCAGCTGCCATTTTGGCGGTAGAGATAAACAGTAGTGTACAAATACGTTTGTGTATATAGTGGTAGCAGTCAAATATCTTAGTTGAAATAGGCAACAAAAATAATTCAGTTTTTTTTTATTGAAAAAAACAAATTTTTTTACTGGAAATTTGAAATGCAGTAACTGAAATTAAACTTTTGAACTATTGACTAAACAATTGAAGTCAAATTTATTTTTTAATATGTTATTTTTAAATTTATATTTAAAAAAGGGAAATTACTCGTATATGTCTATAAACATTTGAATTAAAATACATATCTTTTTTTTTTTGAATTTGATTACAGATTATCCAGTGACAACGATATCATTTACGCCTGTTTAATCGTTTATTTTTCCATCAATCTGGCTTTTGTTGTGATAAATTCAGCAAAAAGAATATTGTCAGTGCTACCATCTAACGTTAATTCTCGTTATCAATTGCTTGGAATTATGAGGAAGGAAATTCAACATTTAAGATAGCTGATACTGAAGAAAAATATTTTAAACAGCGCTAATAGTATAAGGTAAGACAATTATTATACAGTTTTGTCTACTGAACACTAATATGCTATTATAATAATTTGATAATGAAAATTGCTGCACATCATCATTTGATTTTCTATAAAACGAAACAGTTTGGATGGTTTTTTTATTAATTATTTTATTGTGAGTTAATTTAAACAAAAATTTGTGTTTTTTTATTGGTTGCGTTTTTATTATATATCTTGGCATTTGCTGTGTGACACGCTTTTAACTTTGTCGATTTTAGCTCCAGATGAAGCTGCTTTCTGTAAAAGTTTGTCTAAAACAGCTTTATCTGGCTTTGCTTCTTTGGTTATTACTTGCACATCTATATTTAAAAAAAGGAATGGTAAATTATATCATGTTTAGGATATTGAATTTGTTTGAATTTACGAATTTCATCTTCGGCTTCAAGCAAACAAGTGCTTAAAACGGCACCAACGTCTTTTTCAAATGCCACAGCGGTTACTTTGACCAAAAATAGCGCTAGATAGTCATTTTATTTGTTTAAAAACAAAAACATCATTTTAAAAAGTAAATTAATTAATTAGTTATTCTAAATCAATAATAAAATCGGCTTACGGAATTGTACGATGTGATATATAAATTCTCCTTTTGCAAGCTCATCCCAATTAGTTGTAATGAAACCGTAATTGTCGCTTCTGGCGAAATAAAAACCATCATTTCCGGTACTGAATTATTAAAATTAATCAATTTATAATGTATTACCCTTTGATGATATATGTTGAATTAACTGTAGCACTAAGACCATTGTCGTCAACTGAAAATGTGTCAGTTGCGCATTCAACTTCAAATCCCCCATCGTTTGTGTATTTTTGGACATACCAAAGTCCCTTTAACTAAATGTAGAGAAATTTCAGTTTCAATTAATAATTTTTATTAAAAAAATGCGGTTATTACAGGAATTACTTATAGTATGAATACTATTTTTATTAGCAATGACATTGCCAAGAATTTAACCTTAGCAACGTTTTCTAACATTAAGTAGATATTTATCCAATTACGTATATGGCATAATTTTTATTGTTTTTAAATTAACTTATTATAAATGAATTTTTTTTACCTCTTTTAAAAGTACATTTGCTGGTTGCATTTTGGGACAATTGCCCATAATCAATTCCCAGTTTATATTGGGTCCGACGGCTGCTGGTTGAACTGCATATACGAGCCCCAAGAGAACCACAAAAGCTTGAAATATTTGAGTTGCCATTTCAAATGGACTGTTTGTTGCAAACTAGAACTAAACGTTTTGGCAATAATATTTGTCCTATCTTGTTTATATACTCGAAAGATTTTACTGTATAAATTTAGCAGATAAAGCAACGTATTGTACACTGTTGGGGAAGGAGAGGACACATGTTATGAGCTTTAAGTGTTTTATTACATGATAATAAAACGAGTTTATTCACATCAAAATGGCTCTATTTAAAAAGTCACGATTTGCTTGCGCATCAGGAAGCATTTCGAAACATTTGGATATGGCAAGTGACATTATAAATTTTATTGTACATTTACTGTGCTTAACTTGTACACAAACTAACTAAAAACGATGACATGGGCACAAAATGTCAAACAAACAACATTGAAAGTCAGACAAGGGTTTTGAACTTAATAGAATGGCACTGGGAACGTGCAATATAATTCTACACATGCCGGAAGTTTAAAATTTTACATCTTAATTTTTACAAAGTTTGGGGAAATTTTTTTCAAAGTGGGAACAATTTTTTGAAAAACAAAATGCGTCGTATAGCCCATAAAATACGCGATCTGTTTTCTACTGTTTAAAGTGTGAATTTTATGCTCAAATTGAAGCACTAGTTTCGGAGATGTTACTCTCATAGTCTTCATTTTCAAATCCATAATTGTCACTTTCTAAAATCAAATCTCTCATCTTTACCACTTCTTCGAATGTTGAATCTAGTATCATAAAATTGTTTAGTAAATGAGTAATTTTTGCAATGCTATATAGCAATTACCAATATTTTGTTCAACAGTGCCATTGGTGCCACCATATTCAATAGGTAAACATTCAGCCGGTATGAAGTCTTTTAAACACTCCCAAGATTCATTATGCACGTAAAGCTAAAATATAAAAACGAACACAGGGTAATTTTCTAAGTTGGAACATTTGTTTATTTAAGTACAACAAGAAATAAACGGGACTAAACACCAGTTATTGGATTTTGTTTTCATGTTAAGAAATAACGGGAGGAATTAGCATTGTAAGTCATAAGATTTAGTCTCGTTTTATTTTTAGCTTTGTAATACTCTTGTGTTCCAGCTTAGAAAATGATCTTGTAAGATTTTGTTTTTAATTTATTATTTATATGAAATTTTTAAAAGTTTCTTGTTGGGCTTATGACGTAGATCGAGTTTTATTAAAAATTAAAATTATTTTTTAAATTACTATATCATTGATGGAAGATGGCAGAAATAGACGTGCTGCTTCAAGGGCTCCTTTTATTATATATCCAGTGTTTATTATGTGCATTTGGGTAACTGTAGAAACGACAGTCGCCTGTGTAAAAAAATAAATTAATTATACAAGCTAAATTGTAGTTTTATATGCTATTGATAATATTTGTTATTTGCTACTTACTTGTAAGCACCTTAACAATTCCATGCAGAAAGATGGCGTTATCTGGGACAAAATAAAATAGGGAATTTCACTGCAATCAATAACGACTATACCGCCATTATTTTGAAATCTTTTGGAACTAAATACTATAGAGAGTATTATGCAAACTCCAATGTTTGATGCTTCATACAGCCCATATTCACTACTAGATCTGTTAAGTTAAAAAAAAATAAAATCATAACTAGTCTTAAATTTGGAATTACATTGTTATTTACTTTCCCAAATTTAGGATTAGTACTAGTGGAAATTCAACATCGTTTGGGCGACCAATATCGGTTGACACCACTCTGTGTTATTATTAAATTGTGAATACAATAATTAGCTTATAACTAATTAATTTTAAATTTTTTACCCCAAAGTGATAGATTTTCGACATTTTTCGTCTTGCAAATCTCTAGCTTTGAACAAATTTGGATTGTTTCTTTTTGTCAAATAAAAATTAGTGAGCATCGTTTTAGCTTTTTCTACGTCATTTTTGGCCACATTTAGTAAAGCGTTAATAAAGATGGGATCTATTGTTAAATAAACATCTAGAGAATTATTAAATAATTTAAAATTTTAAACGAACTACCTGTTTGTCCACGAAACGGTGCTTCCGTTTGCAGCCAACGTAAAATGCTATTGAAATTATCATTTTCTTCCATTTCGATAATAATAAGTAATATCAATTAATGATGAACGCCGTTTTATATGTACAAGTACACGATAACTGTTGTCCACAGAGTTTAAAAATGCGACGCAGTAATAGAAGTTACATATGCTCCGTATTTATTTTTCGTCAGCAAAAATTGCTGGAAATAAAGGCTTGAATGTTTATAGATTTAGTCACTGTTAACAAAAACAATGACTGAAAATGCATGACGCAAGCTTGCTGAAAACGTATTGGCTTCATTAAATATATGTTCAGTTGTTATAATTTATCGACATCTGTAAGAACTTTTATGGTCGGTATGACACATTGTCATTGAGGTTTACAGGCTGAAAACAATGGCATGTTTTGATAGTTAAATTTTAGGAAATGCCTGGTTAGACTGGCTTTCAACATGTCGTGTG
Source organism: Helicorthomorpha holstii (assembly GCA_013389785.1). NCBI lineage: Eukaryota > Metazoa > Arthropoda > Diplopoda > Polydesmida > Paradoxosomatidae > Helicorthomorpha > Helicorthomorpha holstii. Next base: position 13,344,121 of record JAAFCF010005748.1, on the reverse strand, counting down.
TTTTTATTTAGAAAATTACTGTGACAAACTTATTTGGTCTTGTAATTGAATGGCGAGGTCGTTTTGTATTATTACTATACATGTAGTACTTTACTGTAGTCAAGCTGTTTTTAACAGGCGCTTAAATAAATTTACACTTTTTCGTATGCCTTAACAGAGCCTTACATGAGCATTGAATGTTATTTTGGAGTCAAAGTAGACACTCAATAGCCTTATTACAGTTGAGGGTTCAATTGGGTTTTTGGTCACTAGCCAACTGTGCCCAAGAAATTTGCCTTGGATTAATTGGCCTTCATTTGTTTTCTCAAAATTTAATTGCATTCCTGTCATAGAAACTAGCCATTTATTGTGCTCATATATTAAAACGATATCATCAGCCTACATAATGAGATCTATAGCATGAAACTTCAGATCATTAAGAATAGTTGTTGTTAGTATGTACAAAAGACGAGCTAATGCTGTTCCCTGTGGAACTTCACCTGTCAGTTGATACTTATCAGAGGCTCCATCATTTGATTTGACATAGACCTTTCATTCTGTTGAAAACATCAGAGTTTGGAAAGCATTTACACCAAGTCCAATTTCTGATAGTTGTTTTAATTAACTGCGGTTGGCAGTGAGTCGAATGCTATTTTAATGTCAAGAGCCATTAACATTACGTTAAATTTAACAGTGTGATATTTCCCAATTAAATTTTTTTATTCTTTCCAGGTAGTCACCTGTGGAAAGCCTCTTCCTGTATCCAAATTGATTACTTAGCAAGAACCTTTTTTTCTAGATAGTCAGAGAGGTTACTCTGTAGAGGTTTTTCAAAAATTTTAGATTTTAGGTTACTAAGCGAAATGAGCCTATAAGAGCCTGGATCTCTCTAGTCACACTTGCTCTTATAAATAGGAACTATTGTGGCCAATTTCCATAGTTTAGGAAAACTACCATCCATCAAAAGTGAATTATAAAATCTCACAAACCTATTTTTTAATTGGCATGGAATGCTCTTCAACAGTGTGATTTTCATGCCTGAAGGGTCTGGATCTGAGTTGTTGGCAAAATCCTTAATGATTGTTTCATAGTCCCTTTCAGTCAGCTGTGGAAACTTATAGCCCTCCAGGGCTGGCGCTTCAAACTCCTCTTTTATTGTTTTGGCTATGTTTTAAAAAAACTGTGCAAATCTACCTAACAATTGCTTATCCAATAGTAGTTGGCTTCTGCTGTTTGCCTCATGGTTAATGATTTTCCATACATCATAGTTATTGTTTTTCCATTTGTTTAGTAGAAAATTACTTTGTTTCTCAAATTGTGCATTTGTATTTTGTCTTGAGTGCTTTAGCTAAAGATAGAAGAGTTGCATCAGAGTTATCACTTTTTACTAGTTTTTTTTTCATCATCAAATTCTGTTGTTTGAGCTGAGAGAGATGACTAGTCCACCATGGATGTTTCGTTCCTGTGTTGAAAGTCAGCCAAGCAGTGCTCTCTGGGATCAGCTTCTCAAGGATGACAAACAAAATCCTCTGCTGGAATCTCACAAAAATCATTGAAACTTAACTTGTATACAAGCTAACTAAAAATAATGACATGGGCATAAAAGAGATAACATAGAGATAACATTGAAAGATATACGAGGGTTTTGAATTTACAGAATGGCACTTGGAATGTGTAATAGAATTTTACACATGCCAAAAGTTTACATATTTTATATTTTAATTTTTTCAAAGTTTGGTCTATGGTGCCAAAAAAAATATTTTAGTAAAGTAAAAAATGGCAATACCGGTACCATTTTATAATATTTTGCAGTACATTGAAATTTTACTTCCATTTTTTGGTGCATTTTGGAGATAAGTAATGGTTATATGGCTGATGACTAGTCCACAAACAAACTTTTTCATTATTGTATTATATTTATGACAGTACGAATTTACATTGGGTTTGTTGATCTGTACAAACTTTGTTTATTTGTGTTTAGGGTCATCCGAACAACTGCGTCATAGAGTGGAGCACCCACAATGATAAAAGTGGGAATAGTTGGGAGTCACAAGTGCTTAATGCTGAATTAAATAGTTTAATGCAATTAATGGTATCGAATTACGATATAAAAATTGTTTGTGATATAAAAATTGGGCTATTCACCCAGTATTTTTCGTTTTTAATTACTGGTATATCTTTTATATACTGTATGCTGTGAAACTTTGTTCAAGTTGAAGTGCTATCACCGTTTTCATTTTCAAATCCATAATTGTCACTTTCTAAAACCAAATCTCTCATCTTCACCACTGCTTCTAATGTTGAATCTAGTATCATAAAATTATTTAGATTTTGGAAGGTTATAATGGTTGTGAATAATTATGGAAATGCTTTACGGCAATTACCAATATTTTGTTCAACGGTGCCATTGGTGCCACCATATTCAATAGGTAAACATTCAGCCGGTATGAAGTCTTTTAAACACTCCCAAGATGCATTATGTACGTAAGACTAAAATACAAAACGAACACAGGGTGATTTTCTAAGTTGGAACATTTGTTTATTTAGTTACGAAAAGAAATACACGGGACTAAGCATCAGTTATTGGATTTTGTTTTCATGTTAAGAAATAACGGGAGGAATTGGGATTGTAACTAATAAGATTTAGTCTCGTTTCTTTATTAACTCTGTAATACTCTTGTGTTCCAGCTTAGAAAATGATCTTGTAAGATTTTGCCGTGAATTTTCTTATTTTTATAAGGTTTTTGAAAGTGTCTTGTTGGGCTTATGACGTAGATCGAGTTTCATTAAAAATAAATTTAAAAATTAGTTAAATTATTTTTTAAATTACTATATCATTGATGGAAGATGGCAAAACTAAACGTGCTGCTTCAAGGACTCCCTTTATTAAATATCCAGTGTTTATTATGTGCATTTGGACAACTGAAGAAACGGCAGTCGCCTGTTTGAAAAATAAATTGTACAAGCTAAATTTTAATTTAAGAGGCTATTGATACTATTTGTAATTAGCTACTTACTTGTAAGCACCTTAACAATTCCATGCATAAAGATGGCGTCATCTGGGGCATAAGAAAATAGGGAATTTCACTGCAATCAATAATGACTATACAGCCATTATTTTGGATTCTTTTGGAACCAAGTACTAAAGAGAGTAGTATGCTAATTCCAATGTTTAATGCTTCATACACCCCATATTCTCTACTAGATCTGTTAAGTTAGAAAACTAGCGTTAATAAAATCATAACTAGTCTTAAATTTGGAATTATTTACTTTCCCAAATTTAGGATTATTACTAATGGAAATTCAGTATCGTTGGGGCGTCCAATATCGGTTGACATGACTCTGTGTTATGTTAAAATGTAAATACAATAATTAGCTTATAACTACAGTAGTTAATTGCCAATATTTTACCCCAAACGGATAGATTTTCGACATCTTTCGTCTTGCAAATCTCTAGCTTTGAACAAATTTGGACTGTTTTTTTTTGTCAAATAAAAATTAGTCAACATCGTTTTAGCTTTTTCTACGTCATTTTTGGCCACATTTAAAAAGGCGGTAATAAAGGCGGGATCTATTATTAAATAAAAATTTAGGGAATTATTAAATCATTTAAAATTTGAAATGCACTACCTGTTTGTCCACGAAACGGTGCTTCCGTTTGCAGCCAACGTAAAATGCTATTGAAGTTCTCATTTGCTTCCATTTTTATAATAATTAATATCAATTAATGATTAACACCGTTTAAAATGTACACGATAGCTGTTCACAGAGTTTAAAATGCAACGTAGTAATAGAAGTTCCATATGCTCCGTATTTGTTTTACGTCAGCAAAAATTGCTGGAAATAATGCCTTGGATGTTTATTGATTTAGTCATGTCAAAACAATAACAAAAAATGCATGACGCAAGAATGCTGAAAACGTATGATTTCAATAAATACAGTATACTGTATATTCAGTTAATATACTCTATCGACATCAGTAAGAAATTTTAATGTCGGTATGAAACGTTTGTGAAAGATTTTTTGTTGTATCAGAAAATACAAAATTAAGAAAAATATTTAAATTCAGGCTATCAAATTTGTTACCTGTACATCAAGTGAGTTTATCAATTGTATTTTCTCCATGGCAAGACAAAAAAATGGGACAATTCGCTATTTAGAGTGATAAGATTTAGTCTCATTACTTTATTGACACAAAAAAAACTAAAGAATAATTCATTGGACTAATACGATGCATTTCCGTTTATTTATTGACACAGTAAACTAGTGTAGAGAAAATGTATTTTAATTTTGAAAATTACCTTGCTCGTCAAGATGTTTTTTATTAAAACACAAGAAAAATAAATGATTGCATCGCTAGTTTTATTCAATATTATAAATTTGATAGAATTCAGGATTTTTTTACCGGTTTCTTTAATTACATTCTGTCATTTTTAAGACACCCAACCAAAATTCTGCAAATGACTATTTACAGTTGGCGTGTACAGTATATTGCTTGTTATTGAACCCTTCTCCGTAACGGCATAATATTTTGTCAGCAGAAACAATTAACATTTGCTTTATCGTTTTTCTAGTTTCAAGTGGGTTTTTAGTGCTGCATATTATTAGTCCAACGTGCAAATAAGACTATGGCGATATCAACGCAGCTGTTATACTAACGATTCCATTTGAACGAAAATTAAAAGACAACACTTGTTAAAACCGTTGTTTTTGTTATCGAGAAACGTTAGTGACAACTGTAAAAGCTTTTTAGCGAATTTTTTTTCTGTAAAGATCGGTGAAGAGTCTACGGGTCGCCTTGCTTTTCAAATTCCATTCAGAATACATGACACTTTAGAAAGTCTTCACTGGTCGGATTGTTGGATTTGGATTAAGATATTTCTTTAACACTAAAGCTATCAACGCCGGTCAAATAATTTCGGATCATTTTATTAAAACGGTAAATCTTTGTACTTATCAACAATAGATTGAATAATACAGTATTTTGCAGTGCAGCTTAGATTATCCGACCCAAATTTTCCCAATAAAGAAAGAGAAGTTTATCAGAAAACATGACGTTTCTGACTGGAAAATCATTCTTGAAAGTCATACTGTAACCTGTATCAATTCCACCTTCTTGTGGCTCCATTAGTTCCGCATTTAAAAAATTATATTTCTAATATTTTCTTGGTTTATAAGGGTTTTATCGTGCACTGCAAATAAAATTGAAATTAAACAGTGTAGAGCGAAGTACAAACAAAAACAATACACATTGGCATCGAAAAATGTTGATTTTGGGAAAATTGTTTTTTCAGATGGATTTCAGTCAATTGAAAATGACGTCATGTTAATCTTAGATATGTTTTTCACTTTACTATTGTCACATAGTAGTTCTCTTAATGCAGCTGCATTATGTAATCTAATTTAAGATGATCGTGGCTAAATGTCTTACTTTCATCAATAAGTTGATGATAAGCTATCAAGTTAAACGAGAGAAGGCATTATTGTTTAAATATTAAAATATATTTTTATTAAATTAAATGAAAACATGCTGCCACAAAGCACCTTTATAAACAAGATTTTTATTTTAAAATGCGATTTATTTTCTTAAGTAATTTTATAAGGTACTATAACTTTTATAAGAAATTCTTATTTTTTTGTCTCCGATAAAAAATTTAAAAACAAATCTGTTTGCAATGACTTATATACCGGTACTGTATACTTTGAGACTATAAATATTGCTTTTTTGCTGTGCAGACATTTTACATTTGAAAAATAGCAAACGACGTAAAATGTAATTATGGATTTCTATTGTATACAGTATGTTAATGTTAATCTTTTTAAATGGCCCAAAACCGTTATACTTTAGTGTACAATACAAACATAAGCTCAGGAACTTAATTATTTGGATGCTTTTATTGGAACCATTAACTGGATATACTGTAGATAAAAATTATTCATCGTCTGAGTCAAAAACGTGTCTGTCGATTTCTAAAATGTAATCCTTGAACTTCATTACAGCTTCTCGAGTAGTTTCTACAAAAAATGATATTAATAGTAATTTAGTAAAAATATAATAATAATAACTATTGTTTACATTTACCTATGTTATCTTCTATGGTGCCACCTGTGCCACCATATTCAACTGGTAGACATTCCGGTGGAATTTCATTAGCTAAGGTATCCCAAGATCCAGTATGGATGCACATCTGAAAGATACATTATTATTTTATTTAACTATTTCTGAAAGTTGTTATTGCAGAATTGAAAATGAAATTACTAAATTGCTCAAATAAGATGGCAGAATTAGACGAGCGGCTGCAATGACTGGTCTAACAAAATATCCAACGTTAATGAAGTGCATTTTAGATAACCTGGAAACGTACGACACCTGTTAAAAATAATTGAACATTAAAAAAATAGCAACATAAAAGTCCATTTTGTGACTCGTATACAATACGCGATTTTATTTATCGATTAATTAAAGTTGTAGGTTAATGAAAGCAAGTTGAATAGTGCTTGTAATAAAAATGTTAAATTTGTTAACTTACATTAAAGCAGCGTAACAGTTGCACCAGAAACGATAGAGTAAATTGAAAAACCAAACTGTAAGGAATTGGTTTGAAGTCCAATATGGTCGTAACGCCATGATTTTGGAGTCTTTTAGAATTATAAACGACTGACGAAAGCATGGCCAGGCTGACTCTGGCTGTTTCATACAGTCCATATTCCATAGCTGGCCTGTTAATAAGCTTCAATTAATAATAATATTTTTTTATATTTCTGTTAATTGAGTCATTACTTTGCAAAGTTGAGTACAACTACTAAAGGGAACTCAAGATCATCTTGACGCCCAATATCAGTCGTTATCATTCTGTTTTTAAAATACACAATTAATTATTAATAAGTCGTGAAATTAATTAATTAGATTGTTGTTTTTGAGGTTAAATTTGAGGCATTTAAGTTAGTGTGTTTGTGTCTAACTGTCTTATGTTAAAAGTTTATTTTTGCAATATTTATCAATTGCTATTTAGTTTTAACAGTTAATTGTTAAATTTCCGTACCCCATTGAAATACAATGTTGGCATACTTCACTTGCTAAATCTTTCATTTTCATGAAGACCGGATTATCTTTTTTATGCTTGTAATAGGCTGCTATCATTGCCTTAGTCTTTTCCACATCATTTTCGTTTATAGTTAAGTAGGTTTTAACAAAAAATGGATCTACAGTGGAATTACGCTAGTTAAAACGTCAAGGAATTTGATGGAAAAAGTAAAAAACTAATTGGTTTACCATTTAGTTCTCGAAATGGCGATTCGGTGTTCAACCAAAGTAAAACCTTGTTCAAATTATCGTCGTTTTCCATTTTGTTAGTAACAAAGTATCCGACGTGTCAGATTACTGTGTGCAGTTATTATATGGTTTATCATTGTATTTATTATTATGTATGAACCGTAATGTAACCCGTTTTGTTTGTTTTATGGGTTTTGTCAGAATGCAGTGATACACGCTTATAACGAAGCCAAAGGGTTTGGTTATAACCGAAATTAGCTTTTAAAACCGAAAATGAGTAAATATCTATTTCTAAACAGCTTGAAACATTTCAAAAAAATTTTCAAAATATGTTATGAAAAATTTATCTCATGGATTAAATAAATAATTATACAGTGAAATCCTGTTAATACGAACTGGCTGGTTAACGAAGACGTCAAGAAAACTTTGCTATAACCGACTTTTATTTGTAAGCGAGTTTCACTGTAATTACGTGATAAACGTTTGCAATGTGGCAGCTGTTCAAAGTATGACAATTTGGGGGTAAAAAGTTTATTACCTTGATGCATTTATGGAAATGCAGTCATATGTAATATGTTAAGTAGGGTTTATTATTCGTTTTCGACAACACTAATTTATTTAGTTGGTAATTTGGTTAGCATAAAATTGTTTGATATTATCTAGGTGTTTTGAGAAGCGAAATCTGTCCGTGTTAAAGGAGAAAGTGTGCGATTATAAATATAATTTAGTATTATTTTGTGTTAACAGTATTTTCATGTTAAGCGCTTTCCAGTTAAACGTATTTCCCTGAATATAGTTTTTTTTACTGTATTTGAGTTTTAGGCTATCAAAACCAAAAAATATAAATGTTTGAATGTACCAGTATATTGTAAAATAGCAGTGTTAAAACACATTTTGCTTTGGATAGTTATTGATTTTGTAATGTGTTTTTTTGCAGGTGAATTAGTAAATAGTACGTCATATTGAATCAATAGTCATCGAAATATTGCGAATTTGCCAGATATTTTTCTATACAGGGTGATTTTTTAAACTGTATCATTTTTTGTACTTGTAATAATAAAAAAAACGTGGAAAATATTCATGGGAACTGAGGATATTTAATTGGTTTTCTGTATTGGCACTTTTTTTTTATTATTTTAAGAAAAATGACAGGGCGAATAGCTACGGTATTAGAAATGATGAAATTTAGTCTCATTTATTTTGTTTTTATTTAGAAAGATCACACGGTTTGAATTACGTACTGTATACATTATCAAGAAATTGAATTTCAAATGACTTTACCTGGCGTTGTCATCGAATAAAAAGGATGTTAAACATAAGCTATTAGTTTGACCTAGTAACGTTATTTATACCGTAACAGTATAATTCAAAATGTTTGAACATTTGGCGAAATGGAATATACTGTAAGCTTATACAATACTAGGTATTGTTGGAACAAATTATTATTCGAGCTAGTAATTAATTTTCGTGTACTTGACATCATGATTCATGTTAACAGGGCCGGCGCGACTTTTTGCAGGGCTGGGTAAAAAAAAAACAAAAACAAAACAACGTCATTCCGTAGAGCGAGGGGCCTCTCCAAGCGCGGGGCTGGGAGCATGGGAACCCTCGGAACTCGCGTTGCGCCGGCCCTGCATGTTAATCGACTAATTACTCTACATTTGTTATTTATTTATACTTAACTAATCATTACGTATGAGTGAATTATTCGAGTATCGATAAAGAAAATGTAAAATGGACTGTTGATCTGGACGGGATTTTTACGGGTCCAGGATTAAAAATTGTCTAAAAATGCTTTTCTTACAAAAGAAAAATTCTAAAAATGTTTTCTTACAAAATAAATTTCTAACAAAAAATATAAAAACAATTTTCAAAAAAAAAAAAAAAACAAACAAAGAAACAGATAAAAATTAGACAAGAAAATGAATGAAAATTAATCATCTGATTTTATGAATAGGATTTCGAATATTACTTAAAAGTAATTAATCATGTACTAGATAATTAAGTAAATACCGTTGTTGTAATTCTCTCATGTTTTGATTAAAAATAGACGACTAATATCTTGGCCATAATCACTAATTCAGTGGCTTCTTATCTTACTACTATATATACAGTAATTTAAAAGTTTTGTCACAAACTCCGCCTCTTCATCAGAGTCTCTTAGAGTCATCCGCCCCTTAGAGTTGGCTGACCTGCAGTACACATCCAGGGGCCACTTGCCCCTTAAA
>JAAFCF010005748.1:13303091-13334631 GCA_013389785.1 Helicorthomorpha holstii | reverse complement strand
AGTTGGCTGACCTGCAGTACACATCCAGGGGCCACTTGCCCCTTAAAGTTGGCTGACCTACAGTACACCTCCAGGGGTCACTTGTTTCATATTACTGTAATTGAGAAAGTTCAGCCAAATCTTTTTTTTTTTGTTGCAATAGTGTTCTGTCGTTTAGTAAAGGTTGGGAACCACTGCATTAGTTGATTAATGTTAATGTGTCATTTGAGTAATGTTCAACACTTGTTATTAGATTTCAACTGTTTTTATTAACTTAATGAAAGCGAAACTTGCAGCAAGAAAACACAATCAAACGCTTTTCATTAAAATAAAATATTTTAAAAGCTTGAGATAATCGAATATTCTTATCATTTTCTTAAGATTATTTTATAAACTTTATAGTGAACCCCATTGGACCAGAAGTCGAATAAATATCGCAACGAGATCGGTTACATATAACAAAATTTTGTTTCATAAATTTAAATTATTAGTTTATAAGTTACCCTATAACCGGATGTGTGGTTAATACAGTATAATAATCTGATTTTAACTAACCGATCTGTTTTAGTCAAAATCAACTTAACATCAAAATTATAATAAATAATTAAAAACAAGCAAATCTAATTTTTTATCATGATTTAGCTTAGCATAATTCAAATAACTTAGTTTGATCGAATAAATAAGTATAATATTATCAGAAAATCATAAAAAAGTTTTTGGTTTTACAAGTATAAAATAATATACTGTATCATTCCGAGTTACAGTCAAATTTTGAATGGTACAATAGTTATTATTAATCATCATCAACGTCGTAAATATATTTGTCCACTTCTAAAATGTGTTTTCTCACTTTCAATGCAGCTTCTCGAGTGCTTTCTATATCAAAAAATTAAAGATGATATTATTAGTACATCGATCAATTGCTTTTTAATCATCACATTTACCAATGTTTGTTTTAATGGTGCCATTGGTACCACCATATTCCACCGGTAGACCTTCCGCTGGAATTACCCCAGCAAGGGCATTCCATGATCCGCTATGAATGACAAGCTGAGAAAGATAAAAAGTCCATTTAGTTATCAGGTTACCGACATTACTAAACTAAATATCTAATTTTATTGGTGACGGTAAGTAGTTTGTGTAAAAGAAATCATCAATAACTAGTGAAACGTGAACATTCTTATAGCTACTGTATTGACCAATGTTTCCCAACTATTTTTTTTTTGCTATGTCCTATCTAAGACTTTCAAAAACTGTCATTTTCTAAAGGCTGAAATTTTGCCTGTTTTTCTTTAGGTGCCACCTTGTTACAAGTTGCCATAAGGTTAGCTTAGTCAATTTTCAAATTGACTTTTTGTGGATTGTATACTGTACTTCCGTTTTGATCTAAATGACTGTCCTTCTGGTCAGAGGTTTGGTGAAAATTATGGTCTATAAGAAGCAATTTACTTTGAATGACATTAATTTTCACACAAAACGATGACCTAATTTCAATAACATTTTCCCCTGTAATAACTCTGGTGGGATTTCAGAATTCAGGTAGAAAATACACTATTTTTGCAAAATTCATAAGTGCAAATTAAGATTCTTACTAATTCGCTCAAATAGGACGGCATAAGAAGGCGTGCAGCTTCCAATATTGGTTTTATTACGAATCCAACGTTAATGAAGTGTATCTTAGATAGTGATGCAGCATACGTCATCTGTTAAGAAATGGTTAGTTTAAACATTAGCAGCAAAAACAATTAAAAATGTTAAGACTTACGTTAAAGCAGCGAATTAGTTGAACTATATACGTCGGCGTAAATTGAAACAATAACGAATAAGAAGCACTGCAATTCCATATGAGTACAACACCGTGTTTTTGGAGTCGTTGGGAAGCATAAAGCAAAGCCGTAAGCATGGTTATACTGAATCCGGTTGCTTCAGGTAGTGAGGAATCTCTGGTTAGACTGTAAACATGTTTCATTAAATTAATAACAGTGCATATTTTTTTGAGACCTTTAATGCAAGCATTACTTTGAAAAGTTGATGACCATTACTACAGGTTGATCTAAGTCATCTGGACGATTAACATCGGTTGTCATTGCTCTATGTTCAAAATATTTTATTTAGTGGCTGGTTAATAATTAATGAAGTGCGAATGTGACACTTGAGTGACCTTCATGTCAGCAAATACAGTATAATAAGTGGATATTTTTAAACTTCTAATTTGGGGTGAATTTTGATAGTTAGCAGTGTAAATTATTAGATAATAAAAGTATATCTCATCAGAAATTCAATTATTGTGTTGGGAATTTGTTATCTATTATGATATTGTTCATGACAGTGTATTTGACGCTGTGTAATAGCGTCATTCGTAAGTGTGACAGTTGGGTTATGATATAGAGTCGCATCAGTGACATTGAATATAATGACGTTTGGGGAATTTTGGGTAATGACGTTGTCATGTCACCACGTTTATGTTAAATCGCAATAATATCGAGGGCCGTGGTTTGTTTTTATTGTGAAAGGACTGCGCTGTTCTTGAATATACCGATATTTTGTTCAAAATACCTTGAACTGCAAAATAGGTGCAGTTGCTTATTTGCTCTGGCCAAGTTCGGATTTTACAGTATAAGGTGTGGCTAAAAAACTACAAGGGTTGTTTTGTTATAGTCAACATAGACCTTAAAAATGGGGAAATGATGTTTTTATTTATCAATTAAAATGTCATAAAAATCAGCCCATTCGATATTCCCGATTTTTTGGGGGTTTTTTAAAGCGATATTTTGAACGACTATAAAATTTGGATGGAAACGGTAAAAACAACCTGGAAGTGGAAAGATAATTAATCCTATGTTTATTTGAGGATTTTATAATTTTTTTATGACAAATTTCATTTTGTTTCTAAGCTGTTATAAATAAAAAGTTTTAGCTGAGTAAATAAAGACATCAATATTACAGTATGAAGATTATTTTAAAGAAATTACAAAAGCTACTTAATATTTTGGTTATTTTTTAGCCACATTTTATAAAAGTTCTTGCCCAATAATATATTTTATATGTTGACTAAAAACGTCAGATTTTGGATATTTTTTTTTTCATACAGTATGTAAAAAATATTGGAGTTTGCTGACACAAATAGTTTTATCGCATGCTAAAATAGTGAATAAATTCTAAAATCAAAGTTTAAATAATCGTCATTTTTGTGAATACCGGTTTTTAAATTTGGTGTGAAATATACAAAAAAATTACTAAAATATTGATACAGTATGTAATGCATCAAAATTAATAAAACATCAAAATATCTTCTATTTAATTTAAAAAATAATAATAAAGTACAGCATTGTGAAAAAAACAGTAATTAGCATTTAGGTCAAAACTGAAAATGCATGTTAACCTGGAAATACTCCATAAACAAGTTACATATGCTGGTAAAAAACTAATTAATAATTTATACAAACATCAAAGGTGTGTTTTTGTAGAACATAATTGTGACAGTAGGAGGGACAGGAAAACAATTTAGTGTATTTTACGCCGAATTTATTCCTAGTATCAAAATTAAAGTTTTTAGCAATTAAAAATGGACCGCCAATTGAAATGCTATTTTAACTAACTTATTAATGAAAGTCTCCAATAGAGATAAATGAATGTCCGGCTATTATTAAGTTAATCGAGATAATTTTTTTTATTTAATGATACGTTTTGAATTTTGGCAATGTTGTAAGTTTTAAGCTTCTTATCCCATCCAAATAAATGTAAAAAATAGTTGGTGGGAATATCAAACAGTTTCAGTATACAGTATTTTAGAATTTGAAACATAATACTGTAATTGTATTAAGCTGAAACGAATTGATGTTAAAGTCATCTTTGGTAAATACAATAGTACGTTTATCATTACTAATGAACTAATGGTAAGCCTCATTGTGATTCATACTAACACACCTTTGACTTTTTTATGAATAATGTTTTTTTTTACTAGCATGCCAATAGTCTATGGGAATTTCCATTTGTTGTCGTTTTTGCTACTGTTTTTTTTTGCTATTGTCTTTTAATTTAAAAATGAATGAAAAATTTAAATTTAATTCTTTTTGATACTTAATTCTATAGAAATCTAAATTTTAAAGTGTTTTCTATCTTAAACACAAAAGACTATGAAGATGTTTTAAACTTTTGTTTCAGATTATAAACTTATACAAAATAAAGACATATTAATGAAATTTGTTAATTTACCCCATTGACATGAACTTTTCGCAGCTTTTATCTGATAAATCTCTCATTTTCATGAAGGTTGGATTCTGCTTTTTATGATTACATATAGCAGTGATCATTTCCTTTGATTTTTCCACGTCATTCTTATTTAAATTGAGTATGGCATTTATAAAATACGAATCTAAATTTTTTTAAAATTAGAAATTTACAGGAACTAATTTACTGAATAATTAAAAAATAAATTACCTTTCAGTCGTCGATATGGTGATTCCGTTTGCAACCAATGCAAAATAATGTCGAAGTTTACGTTGTTATCAGTTTGAATAGTTTCCATTTTTTTTTCCAATTGTCAGACAATACCGATGAAATAATGAAATGGCAGGTGCAGAAGTTAGAATGGAACTGCTTCGTTTTTTATGCGAGTTGCAATGTATGTTGGCTGTGTGTCCACTGTTTATTTTGTGACGATGTAATTGAACAACATTATAATAATGTTTTTAAGCAACTGTTTACGTGTTATGGTTTTTGACAGCAAAGAAAACCCTATCCGCTATGTCGATTGGGAATGTAATGTAATTTTTTTTTTAGTAAGTTATTAATCCTAGTGTGAATAGTACTGTATTACAGCTGTCGCTTGGATAACGATGACATTTTAATGCGAATTAAGCGTAAACAAAATGGTGTACCTGGACTAAGCCTTTGTTTATCACTTCCAACGTCACACACTAACTCATTCATTTGGAAATTACAGCATAATTATTGCTTCTCAATATGCATAACACTTTCATAGAATGAGGAACACCAATTCATTTGAATATAATTACCTATTTCACCCAAAAACAACAAAAAACAAAAAATTGTTACGCACAAATAACAGAAACAAAAAAACACAATTATTTCTATAAATTGTTGATTTTGCAGATCAATTAATTCCTATGTACGCTACATTGTAAACGAATACAACACGAAAGTTAATAGATGACATAAACGACTCACATTATTACTATGCATTGTCACATCGAAATTAATCACAGAGTGTATGGAAAATGATACTCGATGTTATACTGCATTCTTGGTCACTTACGGGCAACCTTTGACTCTTAAATTTTCAAGGGCCTTATTGGGTATTACTGTATTAGGGATTTACCCACAAAATAGTTATCTCTATAATATTTCTGTTTTTTTTTTTTTAATTTTGTGAACAAAGTCTGCCTTCTAAGGAGTGAGGCGAATTTTTTAGTTTTTTTTTTAAACTACTGTTTTTTGGTTTGAAACAGCCCCTAACTTTAGTAATACATGTTTGTCATTTATTTTATGGTTTCTAATGCATTTTTGCACTGGGTTCCTCTTCTTGGAGAATCTCGGCCTTGCATAATGACGTTTTTTATTTATTATTATTTTTTTTTGTTGTTGTTTTTGGGAAACTTTTTTTTAAACGAATTTTAGGAAAAGTTTTAGGAATTTATTCTTTTGAGTCACGCCGGCCTAGCTGGTTATGAATAAAAAATTGGTCCCAAAAACAGTTCATGGTAGTGGGTCAGGGTGATGTACAGTATAGTCGATTTTATGGAACCAAGCGGTTTTTATTTCATAAAACCATATTTGAGATGAAATTTTAATAAATGTTTGGTTTTTTTAGTGGCTCACGGAAAAGTTTTTACTGTGTACATGTTAATGATATTATGTAAGGATAATAGGTAGGATTATCTGTTTTTCTTGCGTAGTATATACTAAGTAAACTTAGGTCATCTGATTGCGTTTGGTATTTACAATAGTTTTTTGTCGTTTTCGAAGTCAATTTTAATTGTTTGATAGACATACAACCATGCCGTGTGTCACTATACTCAATCAAACTGTTACTTTTATGTTTTGTTAATCATACAGAGTATTATTCATCAGGAAATCGTCTGTATCAAATGCGTGGTAAAACAGTTACATATTTGATGAGTAATACAAATGGTCTATGACATCAAAACTGAATTGCGTATTTCATTGGAATAAATTTGTTAATGCTAATCCATTTTTCCGCGAACTTTGCATCAATATTAAGTAGCAATATTAACATTTTTTTGTCAATTGTCAGGATGAGTTCTTAAAACTGTTTGTTTTTTATTCCATATGTTTCAATATTATTTTAATTATCTACGTAACATTTGTTTGAAATGAAAAGTACATAGGATCAAATTCAAACTGTTTATTTACTTGGTAAAAATACATCATTGTTTTATTACTTCATTTTCGTCATTATATAACAATGTTAGATATGGTCATACCATAGCTGCCCATAACCGAATTGTATAACATACTTTAGAAATATACAAGAAACTCGTAAACTCATTTAATAAATAAATAATTAGTCATCAGATTCATACACATATCTGTCTACTTGCAAAACGTAATCATTCATCTTCACTACTACTTCTCGAGTGCTTTCTATATAGGTATTAGTTTTAGTAAAATATCATTTAATATTGAGATTTTATATTCACCAATATTATCTTTCACGGTTCCATTGGTGCCTCCATATTCAACTGGTAAGCACTCAGGTGGAATTTGGTCAGCAATACTATCCCAAGATCCAGTATGCAAACAAACCTAAAAAAACAAAAACAAATGTCAGTTAAGTCAAAGTTGTAATCACACTAAGGAATGGTAAATTACCCAAAGAAAGAAAAGCAATATTCACAAAAAATTACTACACAGTAAATTATCAATTATTAGTTAAGAAATGAAAACTGAAATTACTAATTCGCTCAAATAAGTTGGCAAAACTAGACGTGCAGTTTCGATGATTGGTTTTACAAAGAATCCGACGTTAATAAAGTGCATTTTGGATAGCGACGTAAGGTACGTCACCTGTTAACAAAAATGTAAACTATTAATTAGTTTTTTTTTAAATAAGTTACCTATAAGATGTTAACTTACATGGAAGCAGCGTATTAATTGAACAATGTACGTCGGTGTAAATTGAAATAACATTGAATATGGGATTTGTTTGCAATCCATTACCGTTATAATGCCATTTTTTTGGGATCTTTTGGAACCATAAAGCATAGCTGTAAGCATAGTTATGCAGACTCCAGTTGTTTCAAACAGTCCGCATTCTTTGGCTGGACTGAGAGTAAATTCCAATAATTAAGATTGCATTTTTAAAATCTTAGTTAATTAAATAATTACGTTCCAAGGTCGAGTACCATTACTAAAGGGAATTCAACATCATCTGGACGACCAACATCGGTTGTCATTAATCTGTGTTCAAACTACACAATTATTTACTAAATCTAACTATTTTTGCCATTATTAATATGAAGTGTAATTAATTTAGTTGCATACTTAATAATTAATTACAGCATTATTTAAAAACGGGTAAATGGTACTACATTTATCTTGGTATTTTCCTGTGTCAACATTTTCATTGAAATTACTGTATATAAATTATGAATTTTTTACTAAACATTTAAAATTAAATTAAATAAATGATGCATTTTTTCTAATCATTTAAAATAATCAATTGAGTGGTTTAGTCGATTGTATTCTCGAAAATCGTTTTTGTTGTTGTTCGGATGTCATTTAATGGCACTGTGCTAAATTGAGTGGACACAATTTACATTGCTACAATGACGTAGTGGCAATCAAATAAATAATTATAAATTACAGTATGTATTTGTTCACAAACTGGGAAGAGAAACGCGAACCTAAAAAGGATTAACAGTTTGCCATTTACTAGTCATTAAACTTAGTTGAAATTGAGATCAAATGTCAAAATACTGTATACAATATACCGTACAGTACAGTATTTCGAAAGTGATTTTGAGAAATGAAAGGCGAAATCAATTTGGCCCAAATAAGTGCAGTTCCTTTAAAAGCAAAAGGTAACGGGGTAACTAGCATGGGGAACTCTAAACCTTTTTCACAGTTAGATTGCTTTTCTGATTTTAAGGGGAATAACTGACAATAAAAACGCATCATTATTTATGTTAGAATTGTGCATGAACTAATTTGTTAATTTACCCCAATGAAATGCAGTTTTGGCATTTTTCTTCTAACAAATCTCTCATTTTCATGAAAGTTGGGTTTTTCTTTTTATGCTGGCAAATAGCATTGATCATTGCTTTAGCTTTTTCTGCATCATTGTTGTTCATGTTAAGAAAAGTATTGACAAAAAACGAATCTAAAGTTATTTTGCGAAATTGGTTAAAGCGAAATAATAACTTAAAAGTAAGTCAAAATGTGATGAATTACCATTTAGTCCTCGAAATGGTGATTCCGTTTCCAACCAAAATAAAATGTTGTTAACATTGTCATTCATTGCCATTTTTCCAACTAAAAAGTCGGTTAAAACGTTGAAATTTCCAGTGACTAAGTTAGGTGTGGACTAGATTGTGTGTGTGGAGAATTTCTAACGTGAGTTGTACAGTATGTTTACTATTTATTCAATGACGATGCTTTGGAATAATCAATAATGTTTTTGTAAAATTGTTACATTAAAACAGAATGTGACAGGAAAGTAAAACCCCATACAATTTGTCAATGGAATTTACTGTATATTATGAAAAAATTATTCATATCCAAATAAGAGCACGAAAATAAAGTTGCAGCTGTTGCACGCTCAACAAGATGGCAACTTCAACTTCAATTTGACTAATAACAGAAATAAATATTCTTATTCGCCATTTTTTTTGTAACATCACGCAATCATAAAATAATTATTATAAATGCTTTCTAGCATGTAATTATTTCTGTTGAAAAAGTTATAGAACTAGTAAGTAGAAATTTAGCATGTTTGATTTTCTGCTCGTGTTTTAACTTTAGTATCTGAAAACAAAATAAAAATGATGCGTTACCCAAATAACAACAGCTGTCATAAAAAAAAAAACAAATTAAATAAACAATGGTTCGGAAAGTTGTTGATTTTGGCAACCTATTTTGCAGGAATATGGCATTGGTGATATGCTTAAATTATATAGTACTTTATAACGTTATGTTTTTTAAGTTCTGTATGAGTTGATTATTCACCGATCTTGCGTCACTATGGAACGCCATCATTATGCTAATTCATCACTTAGTTACGATATATGTAGATTTTAAATTATTATTGATATAAGGAACGGATTTTTATGACAATAAATCATTTGATTTAATTGTCAATTTTTTATGTCATTTGACTTTATTATGTTTTTGTTTATATCATGTGATTATATCAACTTTTCCATGTGGCCTTGCTATCGACTGGTTAATCTACTTTTATAGAAATTAATTACAGTGTAATCTGTTTAACACGAAATGGTGGGGACTTATTTTTTTTCTATTTCTTATTTAACGGATTTTGTATTAAGCTGAACATACAAAAAATATTTTCACTAAAATGACATTTTTTAAGAGTACATCATTTTAAAATAACCATTTTCGTTTTATTAGATAAACTATTTAAATTTCAAACTATTATGCATTTTGTGCATTCACGTATGCATGTAATGTATGCATTTAAGAAAAAAAACAATGGAATTTTAAAATTTTTATTTATAAAAACAAATAAAAAATGTATTGATTTTGTATTTGTTTTTATACAAACTTTAAAAACTTATAAAACAATTTTTGTATTAAGTGGATTTTGTTTCGTGTTAACAGAAAAAAAACGTTTGTACATGTCTATTCTTTAGTTCGGGACTGCAATGTTGTTTTGCTGTAAGCGAGTTAAGCGACATTTTTGCGTTAAACAAATTCCACTGTAAGTTGATAAATATGGAAGTCACATGACTATTTTGCCATAAAGTCATAAAAATCCCAGTGGGCGGATATCTATAGTGGGCGGATAGTGATTAATAAATATAGTCAGCTATCCACCCATAACCTAACCAAATAGCAGTGAAAAATAACAAACCCAACGGATCAGGTGATTATACTCTTATTAACATTATAATCAACCACCGATTTTATGGCGCGATATTTCAAATACTCAGTCGAAGGTCAATATGTTTCATAAACTTTCTGGGTTCTCAATAACGTTAAATAAAGTACATTAACTTATAGTCTACCGATTAAATGTTTACCGGTACTACATTTATAATACAGAAGAGAGCATTTGCCCTCCACTCCACTCCTGTAGACGTTCATTCAACAATTAGCCAGTTAGGACAGAAACAGCAGGACCGACTAAATGTTGAATGAGTATAGTGATGATGAAAGGTCGGTGACAAATGGTCATGCAACCGTTACAAAGTAAGAGTACATCGACATGGGCAACCAAAGCATTGTTCAAATTCCAGCATAAAATTTAGTATGTTTACGAGTGCTGATTGAGTACAGTGATAAAATATGTAGCCTATTACACACTGAGGATGGCTTTTAATTACTTAATTATAGTTAAATCGATTACTTATGATCAATATTTTCATTGCAATGGTGCAGTCACACTTTACCTGTACATGTTAAAACAAAACAATTTGTTAAAAAAAATGTTTTCAAATACAGATTTCTTATGGTTCTTATTAACAATTCAAATGATTACCGTATTTTTATTAGCTTCTTTTCTAATATTACCTATAGTTTTCTTCCTGAATCATTTTATGGTAAAGGGCTTGTTAGTTTTCACTTTTACCAATATTTTCGTCAAAAGTGTCATCAGATTTGCCTTGTAAACATTCAGCTAACAAGATTTTGTTGTGCTAAACAATCCAGAGGTCCATTATGCACTCAAACCTAAAAATATAAAATTTAAAATGCGGTCATTGGCACAACTTTGATACAATTCTGAACAAAAAAAATCATTTAAAATACTGGTACTTTTACTATAACGTACAGTATGTACAGTATCCTTTACTGTTATTATAAAGAAAAATGTAAAATCCCCGTAAGTTGTTGTTTCTATTTAATTAGGTTAGATGTTGTCATTGTTATTATTGTGATTAATAACAAGAGTATTATAACTTATTTGCATTGACGATGTGTAATGGCTTTGTCACAATTGCAATAACGTTTTAAATTTGCATTGACGTGATGATAATGACATACTGTATGGTATGTGTCATACTTGGGCTTAGACAAACAATTTCACGTACAGTATAGTATATCGGTGAATAAATTGTAATTATTTTACACTTTAATCTTCTATTAATTTTAGTGTTTTTTTTTAATGATTGTAAGAGGTGGACATTATTAGATGTGTTTTTCATTAGAAAGTTTTCCAAAATATAGTGGAACTGCGGGAATCCGGCACTTCTTATAATCCGACATGCCAATTCTATGATTTTGTTACTTTTTTATAAAGTGCCGGACTAAAGAGGATTTGTATTTACATTATGTGATGATTATAAGTAATAATTGTGATTGTAAATTTAAATAATTTTAAAATTTTTATGAATTTTGGTTGTGATGATACAGTATATCATTTTTACAAAGGGCCCATGTCAAATAATTAGTTAAATGTGTAGTATTCTGAATTTATATGGAAACACTCGTATTGTTTGTTTTTTACATTTAAAAAAAAAAAAACACTTTAGTTTTTAGGTTATTAATTTTTAGTTAAAGGAACTTGATTTACTAAATTAAAGAAAGTGAATAAACCTTTTAGTCCTCGAAATGGTGATTATATTTTCAACCAGAGTAAAAAATAGTTGAAAGTGTGATCCATCATTCACTTCCATTTTCTATCCCGACAGCTAAAACCATGAAATGACTATCGTATTATTTTTTGGAACTGCATCAAAGTTAGGCGTGGTTTATGGACTACTTTTGTGCCATTGAATACTGCATATCGTGTGATGGGCATGTTTACTATTTATTTTCTGTCTTTGCTTTGGAATAATAATGCTTTTGTGCATCATATCATTGTTACGTCGAAAACGATACGTGTCAAACAAGAAAAAAGCCTTAAATGATTTGTAAATTGAAACTCATAATACAGTATCAGCGTAATTATTATAAGCTCAAATAGGAGCATAAAATATTAGCATAGGACCTGTTTAATACTCTTAACTGTCAAGTTTAGCATCACATAATGATTAATAAATAGTATTCAAGCATTAAATATTGTATTACATTATAAAAAAAATTGATTAAAAGATTTTATGTGCTTTTTTTTTACTAAAAATGTATTGTTGGGCAATTAACTTGACAGGTAATGGAACAAAACGTGTTTTAATAGTTTTTTTTTTGTTAGGTGTATTACTGAATGCAATAATACTTGAAAAATTGTTTTTATGTGGAACTCTCTTCGGTGTGGAGCTCTCTTCGGTGTGGAACTCGTTTGGTGAGTCAATGAGAATAATGATCGTCGAATGCTGTAATTCAAAAAAAAACTACATTTGGGAGTTAATAATGGACTTTATTGTTGCTGTTTACAGTATATTGGGGCACTATGTTTGGTTTGATTCAACTGTGTGTTTTGTCTGTCACTGGTTTGACGAACTTTCAAATGTAAAGCTCAAATGTAATGTCAGATATAATCTCTGTAGTTCACTGTAGCGTGAATCAGAGTAAACTTACAGGTTCATGTCATGATCTGTGTATCATTTTTACTCGTTGCAGTTTGTAACTGCAACTATCATAAATTGTTTGCTTGAGTTACAAAATATAAACTTCCTGTACAATTGCTGATTGAAATAATATGAATGTAGAAATGCGGTATGGTTCTTGGTAGCTATGACGTAATGTTGATGTATTTTTAGCATATTAAAGCAGTGCGTTTACAATTTATTCATGTACTGGATAGTATTTTAGCTAAAAACTTTGTTTTCTTTTGAGCTAATTGGCATGGCTTAGTTTTTACAATACTAGGATTCGTTTCTTTACAAGAAACTTTTTATTTAACATTCACACAATTAATCGGAAATGCAATTCATCGATCAATAATACGAGTCACAAAAAAAATAAACTGGTATCGTTAAAATTATGTTTTTAGTTTTATGTTTACTGTGGAACTTTAATCATCTGTACATTGGACATTTTAAGTTAATTCAAGCAACGTCGAATGGGTTATAGTTAAGCCTGAGTGAATGTAGTATTAGTCTATAGTAATATTTAGCTATAAATAATTATTTGTATTATGACGTACAATTGATGCAATTTTAGTGTAAAAGTGAATGAAAAAAATTGTCATTTTTGACAGGCTTTCATTCTAGTTTATGTCACATTTGTTGCCCGTCTGTATTTTTCCATAACATACTTTTTTATTATTTTATCTTGTCATGTTTTCAAGTGATTTTATATTTGTTGATAATAAGCTTCATTATCACTGAATTCAAGGCTTCGATAATTGAATTCAGTAAAGAAGTCTGCAAAATTAGATGAAAAGTTTTGAAAATGGCTGTTTCATGGTTTTCTTTTATTTTTTTCTTAAGTTGTATTGTAGTTAGTGCATTCGGATTTTATAATCCAATTGTATCTAAAGGGCAAGATCCATCTGTCAAGTATTACAATGGCAATTACTATCTCACCCAAAGTGTCAACGACGCTATCATTGTTGTTATGAGATCACCAACTCTTGAAGGCTTGGGATATCCGGTTGAAAATGTTACTGCATTTGTCGGCGCTCCTCCCGTCTGCTGTGAGCTATGGGCACCAGAGTTGATTTATGTCGATGACACCGACAAATGGTACATTTACTTTGCGGGTGACGATGGTAACAATGCCAATCACCGCTCTTATGTCCTCGAAAGTGACAGCAACGATCCGCTGGGACCATACACATTTGTCGGCGAAATGGCAGTGGCAACGGACATGTGGGCAATTGACTCTACCGTCATGAAATTAAACAACCAGTTGTACTTTATTTGGTCAGGGTCTCCTTACGTCGTCGAAACGGTTCAGTATATTTATATAGCCTCGATGAGCAGCCCAACCAGCCTAAGTTCTGACAGATATGTCATATCCGAGCCGACATACCCGTGGGAATTTGCCTCCAATGGACAAGGCGTCAATGAAGGACCAGCGGTTTTGCAACACGATGGCAACACTTACATTGTCTACTCTGCAAGTGGAAGCTGGGAAAATTCATACTGTTTAGGACTACTGACGTATATTGGTGGTGACCCGCTGCAGAACTCTTCATGGGTCAAGACCGATGGCTGCGTGTTTTCTCAAGATCCGTCCAAATCCGTTTACGGACCAGGTCACAACAGCTTTGCAACTTCGCCAGATTTGACTCAAATCTGGAGTATTTACCATGCAGATGTGCAATCTAATGGTGGGTGGGGTAATCGAAGCATCCGGGCACAACTGGTTAATTGGAATACTGATGGTAGTCCTGACTTTGGAACTCCAGTGGGTTTTGAGGATTGGGTAGATCCACCTTCAGGAGAATAAAAGTTAATATTTCAAGCTTAAAAATTGCTTTATTAATGCGCTTATTTTAAATACAGTACTGTATGTTCTGCGTAAGACAAAATTCGTTTAATACGAAGAAAAGTTTCAGTCCCTACCATTTTGTTTTAAACGAATACTACTGTATTTAAAGCTTAAAATTGTTAGAAATATGTACATTTTACTTGCTGGTAATATATATTTTTTATTGCCTTCATGTACGTGAATAAACGTCATGTACGTTATAAAACTCGGTACTTCTGCACTTATAAATTATCAAAAATTCACTTAAAGTTTGGTACCGGTATCTTATTTTTTATTTGATAAGTTTTATCATTGTGTTTTTTTCTCCAGACTGTCTTGTTATGATAAGTTGATTTATTCTGTATAAATATAACAGCAAACTAAACGACTTGCCAATCGATATTAACTACTGAAAGACAATGGCAACGCGTGTCGTATATTTCTGGCTTATTTTGGCCAGTTTTCTTACTTATTCAGCCGCCTTTTATAATCCTATTGTTTCCCAAGGACAGGATCCTTCAGTGAGATATTCCAACGGAAATTATTACCTAACTCAAAGCCGTGATAATGGGATTGTTGTGATGAGATCACCCAGACTGGAGGACCTTGGAAACCCAGCTGAAACGGTTAAGGTATATAATGCTGGCTCTGGTAACTTATGCTGCGAAATTTGGGCTCCCGAGTTAGTCTACCTTGACGATCGCGACCGTTGGTACATTTACTTTGCTTCTGACGACGGAAACAATGCAAATCACCGCTCTTATGTGCTGGAAAGTACAGGAAATAATGCGTTGGGTCCTTATAATTTCATCGGAGAAGTGTATGTTGCCACGGACATGTGGGCAATCGACTCCACAGTCATGAAACTTAATAACCAGCTTTACTACGTCTGGTCTGGTTGGCCGCAAAATTCCGATTTCCAACAAAATTTGTACATTGCGTCTATGAGCAGCCCATCCACTCTCAGCTCTGACCGATTTTTGCTGTCGGAGCCAACAAATTCGTGGGAAATTGCGTCAGATGGACAGCGAATTAATGAAGGACCAGCTGTTTTGCAGCATAATGGGAACACCTACATAGCATACTCTGCCAGTGGAAGTTGGGAAAATAGCTACTGCTTAGGCTTGCTCACTTATGTCGGCGGAGATCCGCTGCAGATTTCATCGTGGGTCAAATCAAATGGATGCGTTTTTGCTCAGGATTCTTCAAAGTCTGTGTATGGCCCTGGTCATAATAGCTTCACTACTTCACCTGATCAAACTCAAGTATGGAGTGTCTATCATGCTGATGTCCAATCAGGTGCTGGATGGAATGGCAGAAGTATTAGGGCGCAACAGGTCTACTGGAATGGCGATGGAAGTCCAAATTTTGGAGTTCCTGCCAGCTTCAACGATTGGGTTGATCCACCTTCCGGAGAATAAAATAATATTCTGAAAATTAATTGTTACTTTTGAAAATGATATTAAATGGTTTTGAATGTCTTGCTAATTATTCGATTTTCTGTTTATTTGTTTGTTTTTTATGGTACAAAATTAGTTATTTCTTGCTTCAATTAAAAGTGAGTAAGGAAATGGTTGAAGTGTAAGTCCTTTATCTGCCTCCAGTGTTGGTGCTGGTTTACCGGGTGGTAAAACGAAATTAAATTTTATCAGAAGATTGCTAATGGCGATTCTCAACTTCATTTGGGCTAGATTTTGTCCAATGCATAGTCTTGGTCCTGAAATAAAACGACAGTTAATAAATTTTTTGATGGGTATTTCTCTTATTTGTAACTTACCAATTGAATATGGTATCAAATATGGTGGCCAAACGGCTTTGTTATTGCTATCGATAAATCTGTCTGGGTTGAACAGCTCCGGCTTATCCCATAAAGTTGGGTCGTGATGGATCGCGTAAATATTTTGGAAACAAGTAGTATTTTTTGGTATTTTATGGTTAAACACTTTGACGTCTTCAATTGTACGATGTGGTATTGAAAGTGGTACAATACTGGTGACTCGATGAATTTCCATAATGACAGCGTCTACATATGGAAGATTTGGGAAGTCATCTAACGTGGCCATACGGTATCGTCCAACAACCGAATCCAATTCTTTTTGCGCTTTCTGTTGAACTTCCGGGTGATAAGCCAACAATAAAAATGTCCAAAGCAAAGTTGAGTTGGAAGTGTCAACGCCAGCCATAAACAAAGCCCACAAAGTTCCCAACAAGTAATCAACTAAAACAAAAAGAAATTTAAAAAACAGTTAAAATTACACCGGAAATGAAATTAATATGGCATTTGATGTAGGAAATAATCAATTATTTGACCTGTGTATGGCTCTTCCAATAGTTTTCCATCGACTTCGTGCTTTTTCATTTCTGTAATGTAAAGATCAATAAAATCCTTCTCATTTCCTTCCTCCCAGTCTTTAAGATGCTGATGAATTGTATCGCTCAGTTCACGCAAAACGAATTTATTAGATTCTAATATTTTTTTGTATCCAAATCCATCAGGAGGAATAAAACGAAGCCAGAGGAAAAAGTGCAGTGGGTTATCAACACGTGATTGTCGAAATATATTTCTTACTGCCTGCTCGTATTTATTCAAGTCTTCATCACTTATGGGAGCAATGGACACCAATTTCCAATGGGACCTCAATATACTGCTAAAAAATACAGATTCCATTTCCACCACCTGGTTTTGAACTGCACTAAATTGATCAATGATTTCGTGCGTCATATCCACAATGTGACTTTCCATGGACTTTTTTAGTATTCCAATATTTTTTAAGCATTGAAGTGTCATTTTTTTTTGAATTTTCCATGCTTTCCCATCAGTCGATGCCAAATCTTAACATGGAAAATGCAAGATTAATTCGACTAATTGCAGTACAATCAATTAATTTTCTTACTTTTTATTTTAAAATGTCTTGTTAATGTTTTCTTTTTCCTTCCACTGAAAAGTTGTGGTTGATCTTGTAGGGAGGCCTTGACTGTTGCCCAGTCGTTTAAGATAACCACATTTTCACCTACTATATTTACGCTGTATAATCCACCATACTTGTTGGCGATTTCACTGAATTTTTTGTAGGGTTCTTTCCCGAGCCATGGCAGGTATCCAATAATTGGAAGTCCCCATGGTCCTGCTGGCAACTGACTTATTTCGTAAAATTGCTGAAATAGCCATTTAACAACGAAAACGATTAGCAAACAGGAAAGTGCAGTCCACAAGTCAACATCAGCCATGCTCAAAAATCAAAAT
Organism: Helicorthomorpha holstii; assembly: GCA_013389785.1. NCBI lineage: Eukaryota > Metazoa > Arthropoda > Diplopoda > Polydesmida > Paradoxosomatidae > Helicorthomorpha > Helicorthomorpha holstii. The sequence continues at coordinate 13,316,891 of JAAFCF010005748.1, read as the reverse complement.
GTTTTTCCTAGTTTAAAATTTCAACAAGCACTTGTAAAAGTCGTTATTGAAATAGTGTACACGTGCTGCTAAGCCATTATTTAGTCGTGACCTAGTTTATTTTAACTGAGAAACCCCTTTTCGTACTTTTGAAACAGACATATCACGTTCCACATAATATTTTTCGGGGTGATTTTCTAAATTAGAACAATTTCGCCAAAGCAAGAGAATCGCCACTGCAACTTGTGTCAACTTTTACGCTTGTTCCAGAATTGAGGGGCCGGGATCTATGGGGTCGGGATCTTTACTTTGATCAACCCTGCTGTGTGACCGTGATAGGTGTCATCGATATATCATTGATATAGTGAAAAACGTACTCCACGTTTTCATATACAGTATATATTTTGTGTCTTTAAATAAGCACACAAGTAGATAATATTTATTTTAGATAAAATTTATTATAGATCAAATTACAGTGTTGACTGGCAATGACAAACTGATATATTTTGTTATTGTACGATGTTTAACGAGACTGATTTTATCCTCCAAACAAAATTCATATTTTTTGGTCTGATTTTAATTTGTGTTTAATAAAACAGATTTATCACTACCCACGTAATATTACACTGAGTAGTTTTCTATATAAGAACACTTTCTTTCAATAACAAGATAAATGGAACTGATATCAACATTTACGCCACTGCCGGATTTATGTGACCTAGTTAGGAGTCGGGACCTTCACTTTGATCAACTTTGCTATGTGACAGTGATATGTGTAATTTATCAGTGATATAGTGAAAACGTGCATTACGCGTTATTGTATATCATTTATGTATTTAGATAAACATAGGAGTAGAGCAAATTTATTTTAGATTAAAGTACAGTGTTTTGGCAGACTGATTTAATCTTTCATTTACAATGTTTGACTGAAAATTAACTAGACTAATTTTTTTAAAAATAAAATCACAGTATTAAACTTAAAACAACGATGAGCTAATGTAGGTATTTTTTGGTCAGTTTTTAATTTGTTTTTTGGGAATCAAACTATGTTTCCTGTGTCATTTTTATAGATCATCTCAACACTTTCTATTTGCATTTTAGACACGGCTAAGTACTTCTAAAAATCGACTTAAGTAATTAGACTATGTTTGGTCTGTTTTTAATTTTGGAAACGGAGAGATGAGATATGATTTTGATATTGATCATTAATAATGAATTCGTAATTGGCACGGGCATATTATTTTGACAATTTCAAAAAACTTTTAATGAATAATAATAATGTTTGTGAGCGGTTATTTGAAACTTTATCTTTTTAAAATTGCTTGGTTTATTACATGTTTACATTACTTTGAAAGTTTATAGTTTACCCTTGGCACTAAAGTCTCTAATAACTAATCCATTGCTGAAGCTCATTCCTCGGTCATCACTTTTGCTATATTGTCCTGGTGCACCAAAATATCTGTATCTTGATCCTCCATAGCCCGTTATTCCTGAAGATCCATCAGATCTTTCAAAGCCACTGTAATTATATCTGTCAAAACCACTTTGGCCAGTGTTTCCTGTTAAACCAGTATATCGTCCAATACCATTGTATTGCATTCCATTATAGCCACTTTTGCCACTGCTACTTAATGGATTATGATCATTTGTAACACCACTGTAACTTGTTCCTCTATAACCACCATGACCACGGTTTCCATAGAAATTATTATTACTTCTAAAGTCACTGTAACTCATTCCGTCATAGCCACTTTTGCCACGATTTCTTACGTAGTTTTCAAGACTGCTGTAACTTAGTCCTCCATTTCCATTTTTTAGGGTTGATACAAAATAATCTCTGTTATAAACAGGTCCTCCATAACCGCTTTTACCACTGTTTCCAACAAAATCGTAATTGATAAATCCACCGTTGTTTGTTTTTCTACTATTTTCTGTTAAACCTGGGTAGCTTTCATGACCATTGTACATTGCTGGTTCAAAATTATTTTCATTGCCACTATACTTCACCTCTTCATATGAGTTGCTCTTACCATTGTTTTTAAATCTATTATAGCCTACAAGACCATCGTCAGTTACTCTATAAGAGCTTTTAATGCCACTGTAAATGTCTATTCCATAGCCAGGGTTTTCTAATGTTTCAACAACGCCTTTGCCATTACCCCTATAACTTCTTCCTTCATGACTATTTTTGCCATTGTTTCCTGTGTCACTGTAGCGCATTCCTCCATGGCTACTTTTACCATAATCTCTGTTATAACTTGTTCTTTCATAACCATTAAGAGCATTGTTTCCAAACATATTTCTGTAGCTTTGTAACCCATTGCTAATTATTTTGCCATAGTCACTTTTGTCGTCATCTTTCGGTAAAATATAATAGTTTCGATTGCCATTATAATTAGCTCCTCTGTAATCATTATTTCTTTGTGATCCATAATAGTCTCCATTACTATTATAACTCATTCCTCTATCGTATGATAAACCGCCATTGTTTTCAGTGCCACTGTAACTAGTTCCTCCATAAGCGTTTTTGCTATTATCTCCCTCATAACCTCCAAGACCGTTAAAAATTATTATACCGATGATTCGTTTGTCACTGTTTTCTGGTAAATCATGCCCATTGTCTTTTGAGGATTTGGTATCATCATGGTAAAGAGTTTTTCCATCGTCACTAATTGAATCTACAAATCCATTATAATTCATAACTTCGTATTCACTTTTGTCATTGTTTTCTGGAGTAGCTTCATCACTTTGGTCATTTATGGAAAATACTTTGCCTGATTTAATTTAAATTTGCATGAATTATGGAAAATAGTATTTGAACTTAATGGAAATTACGTATTTTAAACTCACCTAATAACATGCCTCTGTGTATATTATAAGAGTCTATCGCTTCATCTCTGTAAGCATTTCCTATTTGAATTTGACATTTAAAATTAATTAGTGATTTTAAGTTTATAAATTGAAAGGATTACTTTTGCTGGGGATTTTTAACTTGGTTTTATTGCTGTTGCAGGTTACATATGCTAAACTAATTACACTTAGTAATAACCACGTTGACAGAGGCTAAAAACAATATGATTAAATTAGCAATTAATAATTAGAATTTAATTACGAAATTAAACATTTTTTACCAGTTGTGCCATTCGTATTTGTTTGTCCAAATGTAAAATTTGCTTAGTTATTTTATTATTCTTGCATAATAACCTTTACTACTTCAAAGATACAAGTGGTTCCACTGGCTTTATACACATAACAAATATACACTGAATTATGAGTGGCTCCTCCCAAAAATGCAATTACAGTTATTATTTGCATTTATTTGTCACTTTTTTTCAGTTCTTCTTCTTCGGAAGTGCCAAGTTAATTGTGCTATTAATTTTTTTTTATTTTCTATAAAGTGTAACCTGTTATTATTTACATTATTGTCGGTTCTTCTTCTATTAAAAAATATGAATAAATAAATTATTAATTCCTGTATAGGTTACTGCAACTGATTTCCGTTGTTAAAATTCTGGATTACTGGTTTTAAGTGACACATTTTCATATCTTAAATGCCATCTCAAATTATTGGTTGTCTTTTTTCATGCATATTATTTACTCTAATTTTACCTTTTACAACTTATGTATAATATTAATTGATCATCATTGTACATTTTTTAAAATTTTAGACAGGAAACTCGTATTAAATATAGACAAGAAGAAAATTATAGGGAAGCAGCTGACTTTATTTTTAGGTTGATTGATAAGTCGACTCCTTTTTTATTATGTTTGTGAATATTTTATAATTTTTAAAAAATTAAATTCAATTTTTATATCAATTAAGATTTTATTATTGGTAGTGTAAAATGAAGAAGATATTTGAATATCGAGGAATTTGATCGTTATGATTTGATGTTAACGAAATAATTTTAAAGACAGTTTCATACTGAATTGCCAGAATTGTTTTGTGAATCTCTCTATAGGTGGCGCAGCTGTCTATGTGAGAAATCTTTTAATTTAAAAAAATATTTTTTGATTGCGTAATGCAAACGAATTACTCACGACCTTGCATGAATTACCTTGGTAAAACATGGCCAACGGTATTACATATTGTTTTTATAGTATAAGAGTCACAACAGTGTTCTTCAATCACTGGTACGCGAGAAATTACAGGGTAATCATAATCTTATGAACACCCTGTAGTAATGTAACGGTTACTTCACTCTATAGTTTTCGATATGGTTTGCGAAATATTTTCTTTTACGTTTTTTCTCGAAGATTAAAAAATTGAAGAACACGGTAGATTACGGTAATGTTGGCATAATTTGACTGCAGAAGTATCAAAGCTGTCACTTGACACTTACATGATCTTTTAGACTAAAGAAATTTAGGATCAACTCACTGGATCCATTTACCAATTACAATATAAGCCATTGCAATTTTATTCGGTTTTTAATTTATTTTTTACAAATATAATTAAAATTTTAGTGTTTTATTTTTAAAATAAAGTAATAGGTAAAAAATTAATATGAAATTTTTTTTTAATAAATAAACCGGTGTTTTTTGTTGATCTGATGAAGCTGCTGTTAGTTTTATTTTTATAGACTTGGGAAGTTTGTAAATAAACTGCATAGGTTCAAGTCTTTTAGCAGCTGCCTAAATTTTATGATTTTTTTATTTGCAATTGTTTCCATATCTTATGCCACAACGAGCTTGACCACTCAATTTATAAGTCGCATTGAAATTTAAGTACACATTAGAAATCCATGGAGTCTCATAGACTCTATGGTCAGGTTTGAAGAGGTATAAGTTTACATGCAGTAGTTATATTTTATTGCAATCTGACATGACAACTATACAATTGAAGTTTTAAGTTAAAGTAAAAGATTAAAACACATTACTGTCGGTCACTTTTGATATCTAATGTTAATTATATTTCTTCCCCATCTCTTTCGCACAAATCTCGGCAATGATGTTTCCCCCTCTGCCCAGCACCACCACCACCACCGTCAAACTCAATTGTTGGTGATTAGAAAACCTTAACGTTACCTTTCTTTTTTTATTTTTAATGCACTCAATTTGCAGTTGTTTGTATTAAGCCACACATAATATTAGGTCTTGATATTAGTCATTTACTGCTTTACAGTTTACACTCCACTTTTAAAACGTTTTCCACTCGTTGTGGTTGTGGGTCACTTGGTTGACGTTTAGTTTTTCACACAAAAATCTTTTGTAGGTACCGGTACCGAATGCACACTTTTTTAAACGCACAATTACACGAAAATTAAACCCCAAAAACAATATAAAGTCTACAATATATGGCTGTTTCCGTGACCACTTTTCAAGAGGAAGAAGGTTACATTAAACGGCTTTAAATACCGGGTGATTTTCTAAAGTTTTTCCTCGACAATGGAACTGATAATATTTAGTATCATTTCTTTATTGACATTTTGTTTTGGTAAGAACGAAATGGGAAATATTGGCATTGTAATTGCTCAAATTTAGTCTCGTTTATTTATTGGCATTTTTCTAGCACGAAAGAAATGAGAAAAATTGGCAACGGAACTAAGATTTAGTCTCGTTTTTTTTTTTTTTTTTTTGTGCTTTGCATTTTATTTGACAAAATTATAACGATACGTGTTGCCATCGGAATTGATAGGATTTAGTCCATTTCTTGCGGTGCTTCAGTTTAGCAAATCACCCGGTATTCTTTATTTTCCGTATATACCGGTACTGTAAATCATACAGACTTTGCCATGAGTGATGAATGATGGTGATTCAGTTTTCGTACATGAACTCAGTTGAATTTCTAGGATATTAAAACGAAATTAAGTGACAATGAATAATGACTCACATTACATTCATAATTTTAAAATATTGTACTGTACATAGTAATACGTTCGGTTTTGCACGTTAATCATGATTAAGACTTAGTATAGTAATATTAAAATAATCAAATCTGTAGACAGTAGTTATGTGAGACAGAATATTAAGAAAATTGCCAAGTATTTGTTAAGACTGAATTAATTTGATTAAATTATACTTTACTAACTAAATTTTTTTTTAAGTACAGTAATAGTTTACATAAAGCCAGTGAATATGATGGTTATTTTAAAGTCGAAATCTATCATTTGCAGCTAAATTTTGTTTCTGACTTGTAAAGTTTAGCTGCATTTCTATGTTTTGTTTCTTAAATGAAAAATCTTATATCCATAACTTTTGTCTTAATTTATTCCGCAAATATCAATGCATTTGAAGTTAAATCTTGTTCCTAAAAAATCTTGTCATCTAGGTTTTTTTTTTTATTAAAAAAAGTTAAATTTGAGAAGAAATACAATTTAAATCAGCTGGTTATCATATTGATTAACATTATTGTTATATTAGACATTTTTGTTAGTTTTAAATCCGTTATAAAAATGTATGTTATGAACTCAGTTTTTTTAATCTAAAATGTTATATAGTATTTGATGCGTGAATGCAAGTGATTTTCAATTTAAAGTACCGGTATATGATACCGTTTGCTCTTAGTAACAAATGATTTTGTTATTATAAGCTTAGTTGTTATTATATTTCTAATATTTTATAACTCAAGTCAGTTGCTTAACTTTTTACGCTTTGTTTAATTTTATTACGCAATATTTTTGTATTGTCAGCAAAAAGTAATTTGTAGTTTGTGTAGAGTTAAATCAAATCAAATATCTGTTCAAATATGATCAACATTGTTTTTATCTTTTTTTCTTAGAAATGGAAACTTTAAATTCAGTACAGTACTCGTAGTACTGTTCTGCAAATAATTATATTTGAACAGGTACTGTAAATATGAATGGTATTGTAACTATTGTTTAATTAAGTTCAGTTTGCTAAATAGTAATGAAACACGGTGACGTACTATGTAAAAAAATGGAAATATATAATCAACATAGCCAATCCCATTTTTACTAAATAACAAACTTTTAATGGGATGGTCATAAGATATGTGTGTAAATGTAACTTATATACTTTACTGGCAAATAAAGAAACGAGACAAATAACCGTTGTAAACAATGCATGTTTTTCCCGTTTCTTTATTGCCAACATGTACAGTATATGTGAACACAAATCTTTTGATCACTCTGTATTTGAAATTGTCTTTCTACTGAAAAGTTTAGTAGGTCGGAATTGATATTTTGCTATTAACCTGTTAAGTAGTAAGATTGGCGCTTATCGTGCTTCCCGGATCCAGCGAAATCCTTGACAAATTTGCAGGATAAAACAATTGATTGGTTATCGTAAAATTGTTTGTTTAATATGACGGCTTTTTTGTTGGTTTACCTGCGTAATGCATACAAAATCCAATAGTAAACGATTCGTTTGAATTTTTAACAACTTTGCTCTAACTTTGACACTTTAATTAACAGGCAAATTTGAACTAAATCAATTATATGCTAAATTGTTAATACAATAACTTAATATTTTGTAATTATTTTAGTGCACAAAATTTGTTTTTTTATTTACAGTATTTTAGATCAAAACAAAAACAAAGAGACCAATACAACAGTATATTGGTAATAGAAATGTACGACACTTTGAAATGTTGGGACTGAAACATATAATTGAACATCTCTTATTTAACTTTTTTAATTATTGTCATTTGTGACACTTAAGTGCATATTAATACGTTTTTAACATACAGTATTTTTTAATGCAAATTTTGAATTGTAAGGCAATTTAAAAAAATGTAAAATGGTTTTTAATAAAGTAATTTTGACAATTTTTATGTCTTTAAAAAAAGATTTTACGTTTAAAGTAACTTAAAGGAAATTTTTAAGACTTTTAGTTCAGTCTCTTCTTTAGAAGTCATGAAGTAAAAATAGCAACTTTAGGTTTCTCATGCAAAAGTTATCTTTTATCTTTATTAGGGCCCAATTATTTAAACAATGCATTTGCGGATTCTATTACAGCTAGTAATTTGCCAAACCTTTGTTAGTAATGGTTTAACTCTTAAGTTACTTGCATTTTTGCAAAGCATCACACACAATCTATAAAAAGTCCCTGGGGCCCTTTGTAGCCATGACTTTTGATAAGTTTTATAAACCCATTAGACTTTTAGTGTGTGTAATATTAACTAATCCCTTAATTTTGAATCAAAGCAAGCGGCACAGGCACTTCCCACACTGTAGGGGTGTCCTCAATTAGGTGCTAGCGATTTACACCAGTAGCAGATAAAAGGGCCGAAACTTTTGCCGTAGATTATCATTACACTCTCAAGATAAAAGTGTGAATTAATATAAACTTAGCTGAAACTGAATAGGTGGCAGAAAAAAAGTACACACACGCTATAAAACTACTTTTTGTTGGTATACACTGCAGTATAGACAAAGAGAAGATAAAAAATGTAAATTTGAGACACTATTTACATTTACAGGCTTATAACAAAAAGGCTTAAAATTAATCATTTTCTATTTAGTATTTCGTTAAGTAATTTTTCTTAAATTTGACACATTTTACTTGTTTTTCCAAATAAATTGGACCTTCAATTTAGCCACTAATGTGCAAATGTAGAAATTAATAGTCTTTTTGAAAATTAACTGTTAATTTTATTTTTATGATAATTACCCGATTATATTGTAATTGTTTTGGTCTTAAATAATTTTTGACGTTTTGTTTTTCTTATATATTGTTATTTACTGTGGTTTAACTATTGTTTTCGGTTGCATAAAAACGCGGGTTGAAGTTGTGTAAAGTATAAACAAATTTGCACGAATGTCCACGCGTCCATGCTTAGAAGTTTCTTTTCTTCATCAAATTCTATACTGTATATTTTTTGCATGTAAATCCTAAATAGACGAATGAACTTCACACATTTTCAAAGTAGTGAGAAGAACAAAAATGATGTGGCGTATGCTTGTGATTGATGACAAGCCAATTGACAGCCAAGTGAGAGACTATTGGGGACCTTTTTCTTTGGCTAAATATACGGTACTGGGTCACCTTATTGCGCGTAACAAATATTGCATAACTTTACACAAAAAGCCACCGAGCGTCTTGCAAACAAGACTGAGATTTACGACAGAGCCATTGCACTTCATTACATAATACCAAAACTTAGACTTTTTTACACTTAGAAAGTTGTGCATACACTTGCGATTTTAAGTGTCCAACAACTACAGTACTTAGAATGTACATCATGAGCTTGTTATTGTACAGTAGTTTCAGTGCTGGGGCACCGTAATAGTGTCTATATTCTCAGAACCCGGCCCGCGTTTTGAGAGGCCTCGCGGTCTATGAAAATGAATTTTTTTTTCTGTACAAAAAAATATTTTTAGGCATTTTTTTAACCCGGACCCGCTAAAAGTCGCGCCGGCCCTGTTAATGATACACGTCTTGATGACAATCAGAACCCATGCAATTGGGACCTGCGACAATTGATTCTCAATAAATAAACAAGATTATTTGCAATTATTAATGTGATTGCTTCTATATCTCAACTTAACTGATAATCAAATCGAGTTAAATTAACCTGCAGTGAAAACCGATTAACGCGAAATCGCTTAACATGAAAAATCGGTTAATACAAATACTATTCATTTTAACACGAAAATATTTTGCTTCTCGAAATGGACAAAATACATACTGTACACCGCTGGCGATAATATATAGAAAATCAAAATTTGTTTTTGTATTTTTAGTTTAACATGAAATTCTTTTATGACGAAGAAATATTTTGTTTCCGACAGTTTTGTGTTAAATGAGTTTCATTGTAATTGAATCTCATTTCTTTACATACAAAATGGTTGATAATTAATTGATATCTGGACCATTTTTTATATATTAGCTCAAGTTCTGGAGTCTCACGTCCGGATAAACCGAAAAATCGCAAGTTTAGACGCCACTTACTGTTAAGTATTTTTTTTTTTTTTTTTTTTTCAGATTTATTTTTTATCGGACTATTAATTAGGTACTTTTTTTCCTATCAAATCTTTTGGGTATTTTTGGTATCCACTATTGCTATGTCAATTTTTACAATCCATTTTTTTCTCATCAAAATTTCAAATTACAAAAAGTTAATAAAACGCGAGTTTAATAAATTCATTTTGTTTTTGCATTTAGCAAATTTTATTTTTCTATTTAAATTTTGAAATACAGTACAGTACATCTAATATATTGCTAGCTCAGTGTATGTCCTTTGGCAAAGCAATTGTGTAGCATAGACAAATACAAATATTACATGGTGGTATATGGCTTCTTATTCTTAAGGTAACTTCAAATTCTTTAGGGTCACATGATCACCGGTTCTTAGCCAATAGCTATCTTGTACGATATTTACTTTGTACCTTCATTGGAGCGGCATCATTACAAGACTAAGAAAAGAAGAGGAAGAAAAAAAATATTTAAAGCTGAATAACAATTGTCGGTGGCCATAAAAATAAAAAAAAATAAGAGTGGAGTGTTGTGGGAGGTGAGGGATGGTTTGGGAGTGAGGGATCGAGATACATGATGTATGTGTGGGTGGGAAATGGGAATGATGGTAAAATAGAGATACAGTGAAACGCCGCCTGGTGGCATTCTTATAAGCAAACAGTGAGGGTGTGAAGAATTAGAGGCGTTAGCCAGGGCGTCATTTGTCCAAATGCAGCTGAACGGTTGAGAATGTTCAATTGACATGAACTATTGCTCGTCAATTGTCCCTTTTCATTGAAGAATTATTTACATAAATTGATTAAGATTTTTTGGAGGACTATTTTATTTTTCGAGCTTTTTGTGTTAATTACTGGTTGAAATAATTGGTGACTTAATTGGTGGCAGTGGCGGTTGGTTGGTTGGGTTTTTGAAGGGAAACAAATGTTTAATAACAAAAAGTTAAATCACACTCATGTGCAACATCATCATCACCACCACCACCACCATCAAAGTGGCGGTGTAATGGATAATAACAGTGAAGTTGAAAATGATGTCAATTCTGACAATGGTGCAAGTGTATCTCCGTCTTACGGTGCTGATATTAAACACCTTTTGCATGTGGCTGACAGTGGTTTAAACGTGGTCACCAGCAGAAGTATGAGAGGTCCTGGAGAAATGTCGGATAAACAGCCGGTTGTGACGTTGGAAGGTGAAGAATTATGGCGCAGGTTTGAGTCGCTTACAAACGAAATGATAGTCACTAAAAATGGAAGGTAATTAAAACTTTTTTTTTTAAAATTTAATAATAATAATAAAAAGAAAGAAAAAAAAAACAATCGTAAAAACACTTAAAATGAATGAATTAGGCGGATGTTCCCAGTTGTTATTGTCAATATATCCGGTTTGGACCCTGGAGCCATGTACTCAGTTCTGTTAGAATTTATTCAAATTGATAATCACCGATGGAAATATGTGAATGGCGAATGGGTGGCCGGTGGAAAAGCTGAACCTGCACCGCAAAATTCTATTTATAATCATCCGGAAAGTCCCAATTTTGGAGCCCATTGGATGAAAGAGCCCATTACTTTTTCAAGAGTTAAACTTACAAATAAATCCAACGGTGGTGGACAGGTAAATTATTATGTTCTGTTGATGTTTCTTCTGGTTTTTGGTGTTTTCATGAAATTTTTCTTAGATTATTCTTAATTCGCTTCATCGCTATGAACCTCGAATTCATATTGTAAAAGTAAACACCGATGACCGGACATTGACGACTCATTCGTTTCCGGAAACGCGTTTTATTGCTGTGACTGCATATCAGAATGAAGAGGTAATGATCACTTTCAAATGAATTGGGTTATATGGGCCCCAAATTTTTCCAATTTTATTTATTTATTTATTGGATTTTTTTTCTTGGGTATAAAACTTCTACGTTAAAAGTAAATAAGGAAACCTTAGAAAGGAACACAAGGGACCAAGCGTACGTGTTGTATGACATGTATTAGCGTGGTTTTGCGATAACTCTTGGAGTTTAAAACTTACAATTAAAAAGTCATATTTAAGTCGATCAAATTTTGTCAAAAAAATTCATGATTAATTAAATTTGGATTCATAAACTAATTTGATGCTTGTAATTGAGTTTGTGATCAAACTTTTAAATAAAAGCACACAAGTTTGGTCAAAGCTCGTGATTAAAAAATTAAATTTAAGTCACCCAATTTTTGTCAAAAAAATTATGTTTAATTAAATTTGTTTTTATAAACTAATTTGATGCTTGTGATAGTTTATCTGATCACCAACTCAAAGATGCCTAAGTTGGGTCATGTTCAAAATTTCAAAAATTATTTTTTTATATTGTTTTCGTGCAAAATGGTCACTATTGAACTCAATTTGTAAATTTCCCTAAACTTCTAGCTTATGTGCAATTCTGTAGTTTGAATAATATTTTTTTAATGTATTTGCTATCAAATTTAAATTAATAAAAAATTAAGGTATTTTGAACGTTTTTTTAACCATTTTTCAACTGTTTAGTAAAGCCAAATGAAACTTGTTTTTTTAGTTTTACAATGAAACTTATTTTTCGGTTTCATGTATTGAATTTTTAATTTATTATATCGCTTCCTGTTTTAATTTATTACTCATTATAATGTATAATTACCTTGCATAATCTTTACTGATCAAAATACGGAAAAAATGTTATTTTTTAAAGGTGACGTCACTAAAGATTAAACACAATCCATTTGCCAAAGCCTTTTTGGAAACAAAATCGCGTAATGAAATGATTGACAATCCAAGTAGCAGCATGGCCTCCACTTCCGCCCATCATCACCAACCCCCGACATCTAATGTAAGCTTTTCACAATGTAAGCTTAATTTTTTTCTTTTTGTACTGTAAATGTAGTTATTTGTCGCATTTTTATGGGGGGGACTTTGTTGTGCGTGTATTAATTTATGTTTGTGTTTTGTTTTTAATCTCAATATGACAAGTTGGGACAACATGGTATATTCCACCGACACCACCACCCAATCGATTATGCCCTTCACCTTCTTCAACGGTGTCATCTGTAGTCTCTTCCGGTCATCATTTGCATCACCATCACTCTTTGTCGCCGTCGTTAACGGTTGGCGGTTCCAGCGCGCACTGTGACAGAACCGCGACGTATAAAACGCAACGCCATTCGCCATATTTGCAGCCATGTCAGCAAAGGAAGTCGTCACCACCTTACCGTAAGTTAGACCCTAATTTTTTTTTATTACTTATAAGATTATGACACTTAAAAACCACCAATTATTAAAAAAAAAAACATTGCAAAACAAAATTCAAACAATTTTAGTAGTTATTCGTTTGGGTCTTTAACATTTTGTTAGTTAACTTCGGTTACTATAAAATGTTAAGATACTTTTAATTTTTATATATAATTACTGTAATTTATTGGATTTTTGAAGTAAAGCAATAAGCCTATCGTAAGTATTGTTTAGGCTTAAAACAAGACTTAAAAGTCTATTGCTTATTTCAAGTTCACAACGACTTAGGGCCGTTTAAATTTATATTTTAAAGACCAGACTGAATATAGCAAGATTTTTTACTGCATAGTTTTATAGAGTTATGGTATGCACTTTTAACACGAAATAAAATTGCTTAACACGAAAAGATTTCGCTTTTCTACACATACAGTACACCTGAACGATATTGAACAATTTGATGCTGAAAAAGACAAGCAAAAATACCAAATTAGTTTTTAATTACAGTAAATATACAGTAATATGATGTACTGTTACTCTAAGAAATGTAATTTGAGTGAGTAGTTTTTTTAGTTTGTATCGTTTAACACAAAATTATTTTAACACGAAGAAATATCTTCTTGGCTTAAGGTTAAACGCTTTTCACTGTATTTCATTAAAGTACTGCTTAAATATTCGTAGTATAGTTTTGAAGTCTAACATCATAATGTAGTGTATCAT